>ML405089.1:395-41691 GCA_005239525.1 Nicotiana knightiana | reverse complement strand
ATAAAATCTATATTGATTCGGCGTGCAGCCCGACCCACATATAATATATAACATATATATCGCTGCGGCGTGCAGCCCGTCCCATAACTATCCTCACATACTCGGCGCTCGGCCTAACAAATATGTACTGCTGCGGCGTGCAACCCGATCCATAGCTATCCTCACATACTCGGCTCTCGGCCTGACTCAGTCACCCTCACAAGCCACTTGGGCAATTCATCTCAACTCACGGGACTCAGCCCAAAATACTTTTCAGAGTTTTCAAAGCAATGTGATAATAGTGAAAATAACAACAAGTAGGAAACATGACTGAGTTCACAATTGTTCTAACAGGATAGTGGTAGAATAGTGTAAAAGTAACCCCCTGAGGGTCTACACAGGTCGGCACAAGGCCCCAAACATGAAAAATACTCCTGAGGGTCTAAACAGGTTGGCACAAAGCCCCAAACATGGAAAATACCTCTGAGGGTCTAAACAGGTCTGCACAAGGTCCCAAACATGGCTCATAACCCATAAACAAGTCTAAACTTCTGAAAGACCGGATATCATAAGGTTTCAAATCGAATACACGGCTTAATAGTTACTACGGGATGGACCAAGTCACAATCCCTATCGGTGCATACCCCCATGCTCATCACCTAGCATGTGCGTCACCTCATTTACCAAAACAATACCAAATCACGGGGTGTCACACCTTCAGGTTTAAAGTTACATTCGTTACTTACCTCAAAACAGCCCAAAAGCTACTCCGCGATGCGCTTGCCTTCGAATTGGCTCCCAAATGCTCTGAATCTAACCAAAATAATATTAACATTATCAATATACGCTAACAGAACAAAACCCAATTGAAAGATATAAATTTTAACACAATTCCCGAAATTCGGCCAAATCCGAGCCCCGGGCCCATGTCTCGGAATTCAATAAAATTTATATCACTAGAATCCTCATCCTCCCACGATTCTATAAATACCAAAAACTCCTCAATTGGACCATAAGTGCCCACTCAAATCGCCAAAAGAATTTCCAAATTTCCTCCCCATTTTTCCCAACTTTTTCCACTTTAATTCTTCAAATTACAAGCCTAATCCGTTACAAAATAACCTAGAAACGAGTTTTATAATCCGGGAACTTACCTCCACTGAAGACCTTCGAATTCCCCCCTTCAATTTGCTCTCAAACAAGCTCACCCCGCATGAAACAATGGAAGAAATAACAAAATATTCGCGGAGGCACCTATTTATATTGTTCTGATCAGTTAATCCGCAACTGCGGACAATTATTGGCACCTGCGGTCCCAGGTGCGCACCTGCGAAATCCCACTAACAGTCCAAACTTCGCACCTGCGAGTCCCTTTCCGCACCTGCAGCTTCGCAGGTGCGGCCCATGCTTCGCACCTGCGGATTCTTCCTGCCTAGCCTCTTTTAAAACCTACGCAAGGTCCGTTGCACCTGCGGCTCCCCATCCGCAGGTGCGGCCACACTAGTAGATTCGAACCAGCAGTTATTTGCTGCAAATTTCCTAAGTCCAAACCTCCGCTAACCATCCGAAATCAATCTCGAGACCCTCGGGGCACCAACCAAACATACGAACACACCCCATAGCATCATTCAAACTTAGTCGAGCCTTCGAAACACCAAAAGCAACACAAAACACCAAAGATTACATCAAATTCAAACCTATGAACTTTAAAACTTCTAAATTTCGCCAATGATGCCGAAACCAGCCAAAACACATAACACATCCGATTGACCTAAAACTTTGCACACATATCCAAAATGGCATTATGAACCTTCTCCAACTGTCGGAATTCCATTCCAACCCCTATAGCATATTTTCCATTGCCGACTAGAAATCGCCAAAAACTATCTTTCACCAATTCAAGCCTAATTCTACAACCGGACATCAAAACTTCATTCCGAACACACTCCTAATTCCTAAATCACCTATCGAAGCTATCCGAGCCATAAAATCCGCATTCCGAGGTCGTTTACCAATAAGTCAACTCCTAGTTGACTTTTTCAACTATTAAGCTAGTTTAAGAGACTAAGTGTCTCTGTTCTCACCACGGCCACTCCGAACCCGAACCAACCGACCCAACACAACATATACATGCTAAGCAACATATGATAAAGCAGAAATGGGGGAAACGAGGCTAATCTCACGAAACGACCGGCCGAGTCGTCACATGCTCCCCCTCTTAAACAAATGTTCATCCTCGAACGGGTCTAGAAACATACATGAAGTCTCGAATAAGTGAGGATATCTGCTCCGCATCTCCCGCTCGGTCTCCCAGGTGGCATCCTTCACCGGCTGTCCTCTCCACTGAACCTTCATTGAAGCTATATCCTTAGACCTTAGCTTCCTGACCTGACGACGCAAAATAGCCACTGGCTCTACCTCATATGACATATCACCCTCGAGCTGAACCGTGCTGAAATCANCACAAGTCTCTGTGGGTACGATATCTGGACTTAAAATCCTATATTACTTGTTGACCACGTACACTTGCGTGTGCATTGGGAAATCAACCAACACATATTCTCCAGAATCTGAATAGTATGCTCCGACTGCCCGTCGGTTTGAGGATGAAATGTTGTGCTCAACTCAACCTGAGTACCCAACTCTCTTTGTATGGCTCTCCAAAATTGGGATGTGAACTGAGTACCTCTGTCAGAAATGACAGAAACTAGAACCCCATGCAGTCGGACAATCTCTCTGATATAAATCTCAGCTAACCGCTCTGAAGAATAAGTAGTACCAATAGGAATGAAGTGCGTAGACTTGGTCAGTCGATCCACAATAACCCATATAGCATCAAACCTCCTCGAAGTCCGTGGAAGTGCAACTACAAATTCCAGGGTGATTCGCTTCCACTTCCACTCCGAAATATCAAATCTGAAGCAATCCACCTGGTCTCTGGTGCTCATACTTGACCTGCTGACAGTTGAGACACCGATCCACAAACTCAAAAATATCTCTCTTCATCTGCTTCCACCAATAATGATGTCTCAGATCCTGATACATCTTTGCGGCACCCGGATGGATGGAATACCACGAACTATGGGCCTCAGCTAGAATCAAATCTCGAAGCCCATCCACATTGGGCACCCAAATCCGTCCCTCCATTCTCATGACCCCATCATCACCGATAACCACATCCTTGACATCACCGCGACGGACCTGTCCTGAAGAACAAGTACATATAGATCATTATACTGGCGTGCTCTAATCTGATCATAAAGAGAAGACCTGGAGGCTACACAAGCCAATACCTGCGGAGGCTCTGATAGATCCAATCTCACCAACTGACCTGCTAAAGCCTAAACATCAAGTGCTAAAGGTCGCTCCACTACTGGAAGGTAGGCTAAACTCCCCAAACTCTCCGCTCTACGACTCAGAGCATCGACCACTACATTGGCCTTCCCCAGATGNTGGCAAGCCTATAAGCCACCTCCCCAATCCTCTGAAGCACCTCAAAAGGCCCAATAAACTGGGGACTCAGCTTTCCCCTCTTCCCGAACCTCATAACACCCTTCATGAGTGACACCTTTAGCAGTACCTTCTCCCCAACCATGAAAGACACATCTCGGACCTTTCGTTCCGCATAACTCTTCTACCTAGACTGCACCGTGCAAAGCCGCTCCTGAATCAATTTCACCTTACCCAACGCATCCTGAACCAAGTTTGTGCCCAATAGTCTAGACTCGCCCGACTCAAACCGACCAACCGGAGATGTGCACCTCCTCCCATATAAAGCCTCATACGGAGCCATCTGGATACTCGATCNAATAGGAATGAAGTGCGTAGACTTGGTCAGTCGATCCACAATAACCCATATAGCATCAAACCTCCTCGAAGTCCGTGGAAGTGCAACTACAAATTCCAGGGTGATTCGCTTCCACTTCCACTCCGAAATATCAAATCTGAAGCAATCCACCTGGTCTCTGGTGCTCATACTTGACCTGCTGACAGTTGAGACACCGATCCACAAACTCAAAAATATCTCTCTTCATCTGCTTCCACCAATAATGATGTCTCAGATCCTGATACATCTTTGCGGCACCCGGATGGATGGAATACCACGAACTATGGGCCTCAGCTAGAATCAAATCTCGAAGCCCATCCACATTGGGCACCCAAATCCGTCCCTCCATTCTCATGACCCCATCATCACCGATAACCACATCCTTGACATCACCGCGACGGACCTGTCCTGAAGAACAAGTACATATAGATCATTATACTGGCGTGCTCTAATCTGATCATAAAGAGAAGACCTGGAGGCTACACAAGCCAATACCTGCGGAGGCTCTGATAGATCCAATCTCACCAACTGACCTGCTAAAGCCTAAACATCAAGTGCTAAAGGTCGCTCCACTACTGGAAGGTAGGCTAAACTCCCCAAACTCTCCGCTCTACGACTCAGAGCATCGACCACTACATTGGCCTTCCCCAGATGATATAAGATAATGAGGTCATAATTCTTGAGAAGCTCCAACCACCTCCTCTGACGCAAATTTAGATCTTTCTACTTAAGTAGATGCTGCAAACTACGGTGATCAGTGAAAATCTCATAATACACTCCATATAAATAATGACGCCAAATCTTCAAGGCGTGGACAATAGCTGCTAGCTCAAGATCGTGCACTGGATAATTCTTCTCGTGCACCTTCAACTGTCTGGACGCATAGGCAATCACCCTACCGTCCTGCATCAAAACCGCTCCAAGGCCAACTCTCAAGGCATCACAGTAAACTGTATAGGAACCTGAACCCGTAGGCAAAATCAATACCGGAGTTGTAGTCAAAGTTGACTTGAGCTTCTGAAAGCTCTCCTCACACTCCTCAGTCCACCTGAATTGAGCACCCTTCTGGGTCAGTCTGGTCATAGGTGCTGTAATAGATGAAAACCCCTCTACAAATCGGTGATAGTACCTTGCCAAACCAAGGAAACTACGAATCTGAGTAGCTGATGACAGTCTAGGCCAACTCTGCACCGCCTCTACCTTCTTTGAATCAACCTGAATACCCTCACTGGACACCACGTACCCTAAGAATGCTACTGAATCAAGCCAGAATTCACACTTCAAAAATTTCCCATACATTCTCTTCTCTCTCAAGGTCTGAAGCACAACTCTCAAATGTTGCTCATGATCCTCCCGAGTTCGGGAATACACCAAGATATCGTCAATGAACACGATGACGAAAGAATCCAGATAAGGCAGGAATACACTGTGCATCAAGTGCATAAAGGCTGCAGGGGCATTGGTCAGCCTGAAAGACATAACCAGAAACTCATAATGACCATATCTAGTCCTGAAAGCAGTATTCGGGATGTCTAGCCCCCGAATCTTCAACTGATGATAGCCGGAACGCAAGTCAATATTAGAAAATACCCTGGCACCCTGCAACTGATCAAACAAGTCATCTATACGAGGTAAGAGATACCGATTCTTTACCGTAACTTTGTGCAGCTGCCGATAATCAATACACATACGCAAAGAACCATCTTTCTTCTTTACAAACAATACCGGTGCACCCCAAGGTGACACACTAGGACGAATGAACCCCTTATCTAGGAGTTCCTGAAGCTGCTCCTTTAATTCCTTTAGCTCCGCTGGTGCCATACGATAAGGTGGAATAGAAATAGGCTGAGTGCCTCGCACCAGGTCAATACCAAATCAATGTCCCTGTCAGGTGGCATGCCTATCAGGTCTGCAGGAAACACGTCCAGAAAGTCACGGACCACAGGAACCGAATCAATAGTGGGAGTCTCACCAATGACATCCCTCACAACAGCCAGATACGATAAACACCCCTTCTCAACCATACACTGAGCCTTCAGGTAGGAAATCACCCTGCTAGGCACATAATCAAAAGAACCTCTCCACTCAACCCTCGGACATCCTAGCATAGCTAAGGCCACGGTCTTAGCGTGACAATCAAGAACAGCATGACAAGGAGATAACCAGTCCATGCCCAATATCACATCAAAATTGACCATGCTGAGTAACAGTATGTCCACTCGGGTCTCCAGACCCCTAATAGATATTACAGACAACCAATTCACACAGTCCACAACAACAGTATCGCCCACTAGAGTCGACACATGAACAAATGTAACTAAAGACTCACGGGGCATATCCAGAAAATGGGAAAAATATGAAGAAACATAGGAATATGTAGAACCAGAGTCAAATAAAGTCAAAGCATCTCGACAATAGACTGAGACAATACCTGTAATCATTGCATCAGAAGCCATAACATCTGGCCTGGCTGGAAAGGCATACGTACAGGCCTGACCTCCACCTGCTCAAACTCTCTTCTAGGGCGGCCTCTAGCTGACTGACTACCACCCCTGGCTGCCTGGGTGGGTGGTGAAGTAACTGGAGCTAAAGTCGAATGCTGACTCCTCAGCTGAGATGGACCTCCAAGAAGGTAAGGACACTGCTTCCTCTATGCTCGAACTCTCCACACTCATAACAACTCCCTGGAGCTGGAGACTGGGATTGCAATGAACCCCTGGCACCATAATGGACACTAGGATAACCATGCATAGAAGAACCATGAACTGATGGTGCTCGAGTTGTACTCTGGGTTGGAAGGGCACCGAACGAAGAATGGCCTGGCTGAAAACCGCGGGGACCATGCCCCGAAGATGCACCACTATGGGCTGGGCGGCCTAACCGAGGAGGCCTGAATGAACAGCATCTACCATGGTGAAACTGCCCCTAGAAGGAGCACCACTAGAACCACCCGATCCACGAGGCCTCTTGGCCTCCCTCTCTACCCGCTCCTGGCGGCGAACCAACTCAATATCTCGAGTAATATCAACAACCTGCTCGAATGTAGCATCTGATACTCTCTCCCAGGTCATGAAAAGGTGGAGCTGATAAGTGAGGCCATCCACAAACCTCCTAATCCTCTCCCAACTAGTAGGGACCAACTCGGTGGCATGACGAGCCAACTCCGAAAACCGCATCTCATACTGCATCACTGATAGCTCCCCCTGACGCAGCTGCTCAAAAAGCTTGCATTGCTCCTCCCTATGATATTGGGGTACATACTTCTCCAAGAAGATAGTGGAGAACTGCTGCCAGGTAAGGGGTGCTGAACCAACAGACCTACACCTCTCAAAAGACTCCCACCAAGTAGAAAAAGCACCAGAAAACTAAAAAGTAGCAAATGAGACCCCACTGGTCTCCAAAATCCCAGCAGTACACAGCATCCTCTGACACTTATCCAGAAAACCCTAGGCCTCCTTGCCCTCAGAATCACTGAATTTCGGAGGTTGTAGTCTACTAAACCTCTCCAGTCTACGATGCTCGTTCTCTGGAATAACCGGAACCACGAAGTCCCGAGCTGGAGCAACCGACTGGGCTGGAGTCACCCCCTATGTCTGATGGCCCTGAGTAACCTGCTCAGGTGTCCGGGCAAGTAGAGTCTGACTGCATCCCCCGACCTGAGAAGCAGCGGCAACTTCCTGAACAAGCATGGTACACACCGTCAAGATCTGAGCCAGGGTCTCCTGAAGACCCGGAATAATAATAGGCATTGTCAGTGCCTGAGCCTATCCCACTGGAGCATCTGCGGTGGGAACCTGATCCTGAATAGTAGGGGGATCAATTGATACTGCCCTGGCTGCCGCACGGACTGGCCCCCTACCTCTACCGTGGCCTCTACCCCTTGCTGGTCTAGCTGGTGGTTGATCGCCCTGTTCGGTGGCGTGAGTCCACACCATCTATGAGAGAATGAAACAACAAAAGTTTACATTTCCAGAACCAATCATATGGCACGATAGAATTCCAGAAAAATGAGATTGTTCCTAAGGGTTCTATAGCCTCTCAAAGATAAGTACAGACGTCTCCGTACTGATCCGCAAGACTCTACTAAACCTGCTCATGACCGTTGAGTCCTATGTAACCTAGGCTCTGATACCAACTTGTCACGACCCCAAATCCTAAATCGGCTGTGATGTCGCCTATCATGGAACTAGGCTAGCCAACTCTTTTCAGTATATCAATATATATATATATATATATATATCATAATTTCCCAAAATTTTCAGATTTTAAAATAGCAGAATGAGATAAAATAAAATACACACTTCCCCAAAACCTGAGTCAACCGTCATGAGCATCTAAGACTGTAAATACAATGTACAATATAGTGACTTGCTACAACAAAAGTCTGAGGTACAAAAGACCAAAAGAAACTATGATCTGAGGGAAGGAAAGGAGGTGAGCTGGGGACGCTTAGCAGCTACCTCAATCCTCGAACAACTCCAAGCTCGTTCGAAAATCAACTAGTGAGATGGTCTGATACCTGAATCTACACACAGAGGTGCAGGGTGTAATATGAGTACGCCAACTCAGTAAGTAATCAATATAACTAAAAACTTGAGTATAGTGACGAGCATTTAAATCATGTAAATCCATAAAATGAATAACAATGGAAATGAATAAATCAAGTTAGGAATCTACAATTCCGAATATTTCATAAAACCACGGTTTCCATTTAAAACTCTATAAAACATTTATCCAACATTTATTATCAGGGGTTCAGTGTAAAGAAGAGTAAAACAACATTTTCATAAAATATAAGCGCCTCGGGCATAGTATCACTCACAATAAAGCCTCTTGGGAAAGCCTCTCAGTCACTCATGACTCCACTATCAGTATCTCATGCTCTCACAAACACTCGTACTCAGCAAGTGCCATGAACACACACAACTGCTGCGATGGGCAGCCCGTTCCACTATATATATATATATATATATATTATTATGGCATGCAGCCCGATCCATATATAACATATGCTACGGCGTGCATCCCGATCCATATAATAGT
This sequence comes from Nicotiana knightiana, assembly GCA_005239525.1. Classification (NCBI taxonomy): domain Eukaryota; kingdom Viridiplantae; phylum Streptophyta; class Magnoliopsida; order Solanales; family Solanaceae; genus Nicotiana; species Nicotiana knightiana. The sequence continues at coordinate 32,843 of ML405089.1, read as the reverse complement.
CAACTGCGCTCACTGAGGGTGTACAGACTCCTGGAGGGGCTCCTTCAACCCAAGCGCTATATCTGCTGTGGCGTGCAGCCCGATCCAATATGTATACTACTGTGGTGTGCAGCCCGATCCATATATAACATATGCTACGGCGTGCGTCCCGATCCATATAATAGTCAACTGCGCTCACTGGGGGTGTACAGACTCCTGGAGGGGCTCCTTCAGCCCAAGCGCTATATCTGCTGCGGCGTGCAGCCCGATCTAATATGTATACTGATGTGGTGTGCAGCCCGATCCATATATAACATATATTGCTGCGGTGTGTAGCCCTATCCATATATATATATAAAAAATCTATATTGCTGCGGCGTGCAGCCCGACCCACATACAATATATAACATATACATCGTTGCGGCGTGCAGCCAGTCCCATAACTATCCTCACATACTCGGCGCTTTGCCTAACACATATGTATTGTTGTGGCGTGCAGCCCGATCCATAGCTATCCTCACATACTCGGCTCTCGGCCTGACTCAGTCACCCTCACAAACCACTTGGGCAATTTATCTCAACTCACGGGACTCAGTCCAAAATACTTTTTAGAGTTTTCAAAGGAGTGTGATAACAGTGAAAATAACAACAATGAGGAAACGCGACTGAGTTCACAATTGCTCTAATACGATAGTGGTAAAATAGTGTAAAATTAACCCCTGAGGGTCTACACAGGTCGACACAAGTCCCCAAACATGGAAAATACCCCTGAGGGTCTAAACAGGTCGGCACAAGGCCCCAAACATGGAAAATACCTTTGAGGGTCTATACAAGTAGGCACAAGGCCCCTAACATGGCTCACATCCCATAAACAAGTCTAAACTTCTGAAAGACCGGATATCATAAGGTTTCAAATCGAATACGCAGCTTAATAGTCGCTATGGGACGGACCAAGTCACAATCCCTGTCGGTGCACGCCCCCACGCTTGTCACTTAGCATGTGCATCACCTCATTTACCAAAACAATACCAAATCACGGGGTGTCACACCCTCAGGTTTAGAGTTACATTCGTTATTTACCTCAAAACAGCCCAAAATCTACTTCGTGATGCGCTTGCCCCTCGAATTGGCTCCCAAATTCTCCGAATCTAACCAAAATCAGATTAACATCATCAATATACGCTAATGGAACAAAACCCAATCGAAAGATATAAATTTTAACAAAATTCCCGAAATTCGACCAAATCCGAGCCTCGGGACCACGTCTCAGAATTCAATAAAATTTACATCACTAGAATCCTCATCCTCCCACGATTCTATACATACCAAAAACTCCACAATCGGACCATAATTGCCCACTCAAATCACCAAAAGAATTTCCAAATTTCCTCCCCATTTTTTCCAACTTTTTCCACTTCAATTCTTCAAATGACAAGCCTAATCCATTACAAAATAACATAGAAACGAGTTTTATAATCCGGGAACTTACCTCCACTGAAGACCTTCGAATTGCCCCTTCAATTTGATCTCAAACAATCTCAACCCGCATGCAACAACGGAAGAAATGACAAAATATTCGCAGAGGCACCTATTTATAATGTTCTGCCCAGTTAATCTGCACCTGTGAACAATTATTCGTACCTGCGGACCCGCACCTGCGTTCCCAGGTGCGCACCTGCGAAATTCCATTGACAGTCCAAACTTCGCACCTGCGAGTCCCTTTCTGCACCTGCGAAGCCCATGCTTCGCACCTGCAGATTCCTCCTGTCTAGCCTCTTTTTGCACCTGCGCAAGGTCCTTCTCACCTGCGGCTCCCCATCCGCAAGTGCTTCCACACTAGTAGATTCACACCAGCAGTTATTTGCTGCAAATTTCCTAAGTCCAAACCTCCGCTAACCATCTGAAATCAATCCCGAGCCCCTCGGGGCCCCAACCAAACATAGAAACACACCCCATAGTATCATTCAAACTTAGTGGAGCCTTCAAAACACCAAAAACAACACATAACACCAAAAATTACATCTAATTCAAACCTATGAACTTTAAAACTTCTAAATTTCGCCAATGATGTTGAAACCAACCAAAACACATCCGATTGACCTTAATATTATCACACATATCCACAATGACATTATGAACTTGCTCCAACTGTCGGAGTTCCATTCAGACCCCTATAGCTTATTTTCCACTGCCCACCGGAAATCTCCATAAACTAACTTTCGCCAATTCAAGCCTAATTCTACACCGAACATAAAAACTTCATTCCGAACACACTCCTAAGTCCCAAATAACCTATCGAAGCTATCCACCCATATCCGCATTCTGAGGTCGTTTACCAATAAGTCAACTCCCAGTTGACTTTTTTAACTATTAAGCTAGTTTAAGAGACTAAGTGTCTCTATTCTCACCACGGCCACTCCGAACCCGAACCAACCGACCCAACACAACATATACATGCTAAGAAACATAACGACCGACCGGGTAATTACACCGGCACACTGAAGGTTTCTAATTCTTTAAATTTGGTTCGGAATAGACTTTCATTTTATCGAGGTCCGTTTAGGATTTTGAGCTCGGGAATAGGTCCATATGGTTATTTATGACTTGTACGCAAAATTTGGTGTCATTCCGAGTTGCCTAAGTATGATTCGATGCGTTCAGAGCTAGATGAAGAAGTTTGAAGTTCATAAGTTGATCAATTTGGTTTTGGGATGTAATTCTTAATTTCAACATTATTTTACGGGTTACGAGGGTTTGAGAAGGTCCGTATTATATTTATGGACTTATTGGTGCATTTGGGCGGGGTCCCGGGTGGCTCAGGTGAGTTTTGGACCACCCGGAGTTGAGTTCAAAATTCTGCTATCTAATGTTCTGGTTTCCTACTTCGCGAACCCGGAGAAGGCCTCGCGTTCGAAGAAGGAAATTGGGCAGGGAAAATTTTTTTCTTCGCGTTCACGTAAAGGAGCTCGTGATCGCGAAGCTCTGGACCACTGGTCTTCGCGTTTGCGTGAGATGGTCCGTGTTCGCGAAGGGTAAGGCAAGTTGGGTGGGAGGGTAGGCTGTTTATCTTTGCACTCGTGTAGGCAGCCTAGGCAAACCTTCGCGTTCGCGAGGCTTGTATTGCGTTTGCGATGTGTAATTTTCAGCGCCTTGGCTAGTTTGCCATCACAATCGTGAGGTTATTGTCGCGATCGCGAAGAAGAAAAATCTTATTTTGGAGCTATTTGAGGGGGGTGGGGGGGTTCATGTAACATCATAAGTTAAGTAATTCCCACCCAATATGAGTTTAATACATAGATTATGGGTAGCTTTTAATATGTAAAATTTGGGAATTTTAGTATTTTGTTGAAAAAAACTAGGTTTTGATAAAAATGGGATTAGACCACAAAAATGGTTAAGAAATTGAGTAGATATTATATATTTGTGTTTGTGAGGTTATGAGTAGAAATTATTTACAAGAACTTCCGGAATCTAGGCACGTGGCCCCGGGGGAGAACTTTAGAATTCCTCCAAATTTGGTTGGGTAATTACTCTAATAGTTAAATTATGAGTTTTTCAGCAATTATTGATTAGTTTGTTAAATCTTTTGCTAGTTTCGGATTGGTCAGCACCAATGTGAGGCTTTTAGTTTGATTTGTGGACTGGGAAGTGGATTTGGAAACGAGGTAAGTCTCTTGCCTAACCTTGTAAGAGAGAATTAACCCCATAGGTATTTAAATTATTATTTTCTATTGATTGTGGGTGCTATGTACGCATGAAATGACGAGAGTCCGTACGTAGCTAAAATTCATGTTATGTCCGGGTAGACGTAGGACTTTATCATGTAATACTTACACTATCTGAACTCAACTTGTTAGTTTAAATATTTGTACAAATAAGTAAAATTTGATTAAATATTATGTTAGACCGAGCTTCATTACTTATATATTTGGAGGACCGATTAATTATTGATGAAAAAATCTACAATTCCTTTATGGGCTTACCTTGGGTTGTAAACATGAAATTCGTAGTCCGAAAAATTTTCCTCTTCTTGTGGATCGGGACGAACGCCTCGGCAATAATGTGGTGCATCCATGGATTGGGACATACGACCTCAGTAGTATATGTACACGATTGTTATGGATCGGGCATAACTCGTGCGTGTTGTTTCTAGGAGTCTGATTATACTCGATATATCCTTCATGACTTGAGAAATTGTAATTATGTGTTGGCCCTTACTTGTTGAGACTAGCATGTGATATTTGGGGACCTTTAATTTGTTATTTCGTTAAAGAATCATTTAATTAGGTGCCATCATGGTCAATAGTGGGAATTGGGTCATGAAATCCAAAGTTTAGGTGATCCAGTTCCGGTGGCTAGGGCCCATGGAGAAGGCGTGGGCTATATCACACAAAATTTGAGAATCAAGCGGAATTCCAGTTTTATGGACCTACAAATGAGTAACGGTCATACAAAGGAGACGACTATTTTTCTTTAGGTCGTTTTGATGGGCCAAAATAAATTTAGGTGATCGGGGTCCGATGGCCCGGGCTCATGCAGAAGGCATGGGCTATAGCACACGAAAATTTGGGAATTGGGCGGAATTCCAGGTGTATGGCCATAAAACGCCAAAAAGACAAGGAACAATCATAGGGAGGCGGTGACTATTTTTCCTTAGGTCGTTTCTTATGGGCCAACAAAAATTTAGGCGATTTGGGTCTGATGTCCCGAGCCCATGCAGAAGGTGTGGGCTATATAACACACAAAAATTTGAAAATTGGGCGGAATTCTAGTTTTATGGCCCTAAAATGCCAAAAACTGAGTAACGGTCATGGTGAGACGGTGACTATTATTCCTTAGAATGTATTTGATGGGCTGGAAAATTTTAGGCGATCCAACTCCAGCGAACCGGGCCCATGCAGAAGGCGTGGGATATAACATACGAAAATTTGAGAATTCGACGGAATTCAATTTTTATGGCGCCAAAAAATGAGTAACGGTAAAGGAGAGTCTGTGATTGTTGTTCCTTAAGTTGTTTTTATAAGCCAATTTTTTTTAAGCGATTTGGGTCCTGAGGCCCGGGCCCATGGCGTGGGGTATAACACACAAAAATGAGGGATTAAGGAGGAATTCCAGTTTTATGGCCCTAAAATACAAAAACAAAACAAAAAAGTAACGGTCATGGCGAGGCGGTGACCATAGTTCTTTATGTTATTTTTTATGTGCCAGCAAAATCTTAGGCTATCCAGGTCAAGTGGCCCGGGCCTTTGCAAAGGCGTGGGCTATAACACACGAAAATCTAGGAATCACGAGGAATTCCAATTTTATGGCCCTTAAATGAAAAATAAATGAGTAATGGTCACGACGAGGTGGTGTCTATTGTTCCTCATGACGTTTTTGACGGGCCTGCAAATTTTTAGGCAATTCGGGTCCAGTGGACCAGGCCCATGCAGAAGGCATGAGCTATAACATATGAAAATCTAGGAATCGGGCGGAATTTCAGTTTAATGGCCTTAAAACACAAAAAAACCAGGCCGGTCATGGCGAGGCAGTGACTATTATTCCTTATGATGTTTTTTAAGAGCCGGTAAATATTAGGTGATCTAGGTTCGGTGGCATGTGCCCATGCAGAAGGCGTGGGCTACTATAGCATACGAAAATCTGGGAATCGGGTGATCAATTGGGCTACAACTTGGTCTATAAAGTCAACAAAAAGTTGATGGAGCTGTTGAGGGGTTGAAGGCTAGATTGGTGGCCAAAAGATACACGAGGATACACGATGTAAGGAATTTTTCTTTTTCCAAACTTCACCTTCAAAATGTGTAGATTCTATTCAAAACTTGTCTCGAATCACGTGTTTTTCTCCTCGTAATACTGAGAGAAATGAATAAATATGAAATTAAGATAAAGGAATTAAACGAAATTTCAGTTTTATGGCCCTAAAACGCCAAAAAATGAGTAACAGCCATGGCGAGGCGGTGACTATTATTCCATAGGACTTTTTTGGACTAACATAATTTTAGGCTATTCGGTTCCAAGGGCTCGGGCCCATGCAGAAGGCGTGGGCAATAGCACACGAAAAATTGGGAATCAGGCGGAATTCCGATTTTATAGCCCTAAAACTCCAAAACACGAAGAATGGTCATGGAGAGGCGGTGACTATAGTTACTTAGGATGATTTTGATGGGCCAAAAAAATATTAGGTTATTCAGGTCTGGTGGCTCGGGCCCACGCAGAAGGTGTGAGCTATAGCACACGAAAATCTGATACTCGGGCAAAATTTCAGTTTTATGGTCCTAAAACACCAAAAAATGTGTAACTGTCATGGCGAAGCGGAGACTATTTTTCCTTAGGACATTTTTAATAAGCCTAAAATATTAGGCAATTTGGGTTTGGTGGCCCGGGCCCATGTAGAAGACGTGGGCTATAACACACAAAAATCTGGTAATCGGACGGAATTCCAGTTTTATAACCCTAAAACGCCAAAATATGAATAAAGGTCATGGCGACGTGATAATTACTTTTCCTTAGGATGTTTTTGATGGGCCGATAGAATTTTAGACGATCAAGGTCCGGTGGCCCTGACCAATGAAGAAAGCGTGGGCTATACCAAATGAAAATATGGGAAACAGGAGGAATTTCAGCTTTATGGCCCTAAAACGCCAAAAAATGAGTAACGGTCATGGCGAGGCGGTGACTATTGTTTCTTGGGACGATTTTTATGGGCCGATAAAATTTTAGGCGATTCAAGTCCCATGGTCTGGCCCCATGCAGAAGGTTGGGTCTATAGCACACGAAGATTTAAAATCGGGCGGAATTCCATTTTATGGCCCTAAAACGCAAAAAATGAGTAACAGTCATGGCGAGGCGGTGACTATTGTTTCTTATGTCAGTTTTGATTGCGTGGTAAAATTTTAGGCGATCTAGGCCCGGTTGCCCAGGCCATGCTGAAGGCATGGGCTATAGCACACGAAAAATTGGGAATTGGGCAGAATTCAAGTTTTGTGGCCCTAAAACGCTAAAAATGAGTAACAGTCATGGCAAGGCGGTGACTGTTGTTCTTTAAGTCATTTTGGATGGGCCGGCATAATTTTAGGCAATCCGCTTTTGGTGACCTGGGTCCATGTAGAAGTCGTGGGCTATAGCACGCGAAAATCTGAGAATCGGGTGAAATTATAGTTTTATGGATCTAAACCGCCAAAAATTGAGTAACACCCATGACGAGGCAGTGACTATTTTTTCTTAGAATGTTTTTATGGGCTGATAAAATTTTAGGCGATCCAGGTCCACTGATCTAGTCCCATGCAGAGAGCGTGGGCTTTAGCACACGAAAATTTGAGAATCGGGGAAAGTTTCAGTTTTATGGACCTAAAACACCAAAAAATGAGTAATTGTAATGGCGAGGCAACGACTATTGTTCCTTAGGTCATTTTTAACGGGCGGACAATATTTTAGGGATCTGGGTCAGATGACCCAGGCCCATATAGAAGACGTGCGCTATAGCACATGAAAATCTAGGAATTAGGTGGAATAGTAGTTTTATGGCCCTAAAACGCCAAAAACAAGTAACAGTCAACACTAGGCAGTGTATTGTTCCTTAAGATGTTTTTGACGGGTCGACAAAATTTTAGCCGATCCGAGTCTGGTGGTTTGGCCAATGCAAAATGTGTGGGATATAGCACACGAAAATCTGGGAATCGAGTGGAATTCCAATTTTCTAGCCCTAATATCCAAAATACGAGTAACGGTCATGATGAGGCAATGACTATTCGGTGGCTTGTGCCCATGCAGAAGGTGTGGGCACCGAAAAACAAAAATTGAGTATCGGGTAAAATTCCAGTTTTATGGTCCTATAACGCCAAAAAAGAGTAACGTTCATGGCGAGGCGATGATTATCGTTCCTTAGAACATTTTTAATTGGATGACAAATTTTTATGTGATCCGGGTCTAGTTCCGTAGGCCCATGCAGCAGGAGTGGGTCTGGTTTTATGGTCCTAAAATGCTAAAAATGAGTAACGGTCATGGCGAGGTGGTGGTTATATCTTATAACTTTTCTTATGGGGCGATAAAATTTTAGGCGGTCCGGATCCGATGATGCAGGCCCATGCAGAAAGCGTGGGCTATAGTGCACGAAAATTTGAATCGGGCAAAATTCTAGTTTTATGGCCCTAAAGCCCAAAAAATGAGTAAATGTCATGGCGAGGCAGTGACGGTTGTTCCTTAGGTCATTTTTGACGGGCCGATAATAATTTAGGCAATCCGGGTCCGGTGGCCCAGGCCCATACAGAAGGCGTGGGCTATAGCACACGAAAATATGAGAATCAGGCGAAATTCTAGTTTTATTCCCCTAAAACGCTAAAAATGAGTAACAGTCAATGCTAGGCCATGACTATTGTTCCTTAGGACGTTTTTGTTGGGGCGGAAAAATTTTAGGTGATACGGGTCTGGTGGCCAGGGCCCATGTAGAAGGCGTGCGGTATAGCACATGAAAACCTTGGAATCTGGTGGAATTCTAGTTTTATGGCCCTAAAACACCAAAAAGGAGTAACAGTCATGGCTAGGTGGTGACTATTGTTCCTTAGGACGTTTTTGATGGGTGGCCATAATATTAGGCGATCCGGGTCCGATGGCCTGGGCCTATGCAGAAGGCACGGGTTATAGCGTACGAAAATTTGGGAATCGGACGGAATTTCATTTTTATGGCCCTAAATTGCCAAAAAATGAGTAACGGTCATGGCGAGGCGGTGACTATTGTTCCTTAGGTAGTTTTTGATGGGCCGACAAATTTTTTGGGGGATTCGGGTCCGGTGAACTGGGCCTATGCAGAAGGTATGGGCTATAGCACACGAAAATCTGGGAATCGGGCAAGAAATCTTTTAGGCGATCCGATGGCCCAGGTCCATGTAGAAGGTGTGGGCTATAATATACGAAAATCTGGGAATCAGACATAATTCCAGTTTCATAGCCCTAAAACACCAAAAAATGATTAACGGTCATAAGGAGGCGGTCTTCCTTAGGATGTTTTTGATGGGCCAGCAAATTTTTAGGCGATTCGGGTCCGATAGCCCGGGCACTTGCAGAGGGCATGTGCTATAGAACACGAAAATCTGGGAATTAGGCGGAATTCAAATTTTATGGCCCTAAAACGCCAAAAAAAAAAGTAACGGTCATGGCGAGGTGGTTGTCCCCCCCCCCTTCCTCGCGAAATCGAGTTTCGACATTTAATGAGACAACTCCCTTCCCTTTTTGGATGGGGGTATGGGATTTGAAGAGTCGCCACCTAACACATTAAGGTGCGTTAGGGCACCTAAAGCTAATAACTCATGAAACTAGTTTGCATCACCAGAGATCGGGTAAGGGCTCAAAATTACCTTGGGGGAAGGTGTTAGGCACCCCTCGAGGTTCACAAAGGTGGGTCGCGTCTGAACTTAATTAAGCGAATTAGTCATTAAAGAAAAATAAAGCAATTTAGACAACTATTATTTTAAAGTAGGAATTAAAGGGGTGGTCCTAAGTTTCTTATCCTATAGGATCATTTCCGTGCAATACTTGGTAGCTTTCCCCAAGTTGGGGTGCTACACATAGTATCAGCGCACAGGTCATCATCTCTTTTACTACCCAATTACTATCTTTCAGTTATTACCTAAGCTGCCTAATAGCTTCTAACTCATGCCTTAAGCGTGCACTACCCGTCCCTTACCTATGGTCCTGGAGGTGTTTAGGACCTCTATTTAAGGTACTTCTATTTAAGGATTCATCAAGAAAATGAGGGATTTGAACCAAGTCTGGTTCGTGCTTCTTCAGATTACCCTCAAGCAGCATGAAAATCGTAACACCAGTAGAGATAGGAGGCCGGATAGGGACTAAAATTGAAGAAATAAACCATGAATCGAAGGGATTTTGGTGATGGCGGGATAGGGTTAAGGGGAGGGTGAGAGAGAAGAGAGGAGGAAAGGGACTCAAATATGGAGGGTTTCAAAGAATGATTAGGGTTTGGGGGTCGTTTGTTAATTAAAAAAGGAAAGGTTGTCCTGGACCGTTGATCTTCTGAGATCAACGACAAGGATAGAATCTGGGATTGGGGCAGGTTATTGGATTAAGGTTATTGATTTTGGGTTATGGGTATTGGGTTAGGGGTATTGGGTTAGGTTAGCTATTGGGCTGGGTCCGAAAATTAAAAGAAAAGAGGCTATATATTAAATACCCAATTAATCTGATAAAATAATTTATAGAAATAGCTAATAAATAGTTAAAAAAGGATATTTATGCATGAAAATGATTTAAAATAATTACTTAATATTATAAAAATATAAAAAGTCATTTTCGTGTAAAATCAAGTATTGCAAAGTTATTACAATTATAACCAACAAATGTAAATATAATTATGCATAAAATAATTAAAGCTTAATATAAATATAAATGATAAAATTAGGCAATAAAATCATTATAAAATCATTTGTCATGCAATTAGTAATTATTTAGATGATAAAATGATGGAATAAGTTAATTAAAATCCTTTAAAAGTACAGAAAATTATGGAAAAATACTAATTGATGCCCACGCATTATTTTGAAAAATATATATGCATTTTGAGAATAATATAAGGAAAAATTGGGTAACAACAACTGCCCCTCTTTACCCGGGAAGGATGAAAGAGTTGTCGGGTAAAGATATGATGTCCAATTTTGACCGGATAGAGCGATCTGAGAGATATAGGTCGCACTCCGATTTTCGAGTTGCATACATATCCCTGGTTTTACAGGAATCAGGTCGTGTGTAGTTCTGGATTCATCGGCGGAATAAACCGATGAATTTGTCACAAGGACGAATACAAGGTTTCGAATAGGTGAAACAGTTATGGTGAGTGGTCAGGTTTGAAATAGTATGAGGGAACTGGAGCTGGATTGCTCCTATTGGAATAATGGTTACTCACCGGGTCAATTGCAAATCAGAATATGTACTGCAAGCATATACGGTAACTTTGCGTGAATTTAAACATGATGCAAATTCCCTTCAGACCATGAGAATTGTCCTTTGGTCGGTTGAGGATGACATCCTTAGACCATGATGTCCCGGGCCATAAATTTTGCTGTAAGGGATTCGCAGCCCATGAAATGATGTTCTTGAGCCATGAGAATGGTGCCTCCGAACCATAAGGCCTTTGAATAATGATGTGCAAGTTTGAGAGATCCTCAGGCCATGGCATGGTGTCTTCCGGCTATGAGGATGGTGCCTTCAGACTATGACGCCTTTGGACAAGTTGGATATATTTCAGCCCATGAGGTGCAAAGACATGATGCTAGAAGTAACAAGACAAGGCTTAGTCTTGTATGAAGTTGAGGGAAGAGCTTAGCCCGAGAGAAGAGAATAATGCAAGAGAGATAGTGTTTAGTCTCGTGCAGGATTCGAGACAGTGCTTAGTCCCATGCAAAGGGAAGGCCGCGCTTAGCCTTATGCAAATAGGGAGGCATGGCTTAGCTTCATGCAAGTTTTGGGACAGTGCTTAGTACCATGCAAAGAGAAGGCAATGCTTAGCCTTATGCAAGTAGAGAGGCAGGGCTTAGCCTCATGCAAGATTCGGGACAGTGCTTAGTTCCATGCAAAGGAAAGGCAATGCTTAGCCTTATGCAAGTAGAGAGGCAGGGCTTAGCCTCATGCAAGATTCGGGACAGTGCTTAGTTCCATGCAAGGGAAAGGCAATGCTTAGCCTTATGCAAAATTCGGGACAGTGCTTAGTCCCATGTAAAGAGAAGACAATGCTTAGCCTTATGCAAGTAGAGAGGCAGGGCTTAGCCTCGTGCAAGATTCGGGACAGTGCTTAGTCCCATGCAAGGTAAAGGCAATGCTCAGCCTTATGCAAAATTCCGGACAGTGCTTAGTCCCATGCAAAGAGAAGGAAATGCTTAGCCTTATGCAAATAGGGAGGCAGGGCTTAGCCTCGTGCAGGATTCGGGACAGTGCGTAGTCCCATGAAAATAGAGGGAAATGCTTAGCCTTATGCAAGGTAGAGACAGAGCTTAGTCTCATGCAAAGAGAAGAGTAAGAGCGATGTATTCTTAGCTGACAATGTGTTTCGTGCATAGTTGTTGTATTGTTGCAAATATATTTGTCGCGATGATATAGTCCTGCATCCAAAGAAAAATTTGTAAATTTTATGGGGAAAGGTTGGTTCGTGCCTTCGTCTGCTTGACTTGCTCCGTTCTGTCTGAAGATCCTGTCCAAACTATTAGGGTAGCGATTGCTAAAGAAAAGTTTCTTTTCCAAAAGCATGCGTGTATAATTTTCAAAAGACATAGTAGTATATAGTTTAGAAATTACTTAGATGAAGAAGTAACTGTGACATAATCAGAGACATCGCGACTTCTTCCGCCGTAGAATTTTGAGGGTCCTCCTCAAAATTCTGCCCCAGTTAACTAGATGACTTTTCTAGTTGCTCCATACACTGCGGTTGGCTGAGCTTGCTTTGGAATTTTGAGGGTCCTCCTCAAAATTCTGCCCCAGTTTCTAATTATGGGGAAATAGAAATTTTATTGAATTGTGACCGAACCCAAGGTCTGCCTACGTATCCCTTCTTAAACGGGAATCAGGTCAAGCGTAGTTTGATTTACATCATATAAAGAAGCATAAAATGGTTTACACATAGTATCTTTTGACTACATTTGAATTGATAGGCTTCGGCTAGATTTCTCCGTCCATTTCTGCGAATATGAGTGCTCTTCCTGTTAATACCATGTGAACCATGTAAGGACCTTTCCAGTTGGGTGAGAATTTTCCTTTGGCTTAATCTTGATGTGGAAAGATCTTTTTCAGCACCAGCTGCCCCGGTGTGAACTATCTCGGTTTTACGTTTGTTGAAGGTTCTAGACATTCTGTTCTGATAAAGTTGACCGTGACATACTGCATTCATCCTCTTTCCGTCTATGAGGGCTAGTTGCTCATAGTGGCTCTTTATCCATTCTGCATCGCTGAGCTTGGCTTCTTGTATGATCCTCAAAGAAGGAATTTCCACTTCAATGGGAATGACCACTTCAGTACCATAAGCTAGCAGATAGGGAGTTGCCCCGGTTGATGTACGGACTGTGGTATGGTATCCCAGTAAGGCGAATGGTAATTTCTCGTGCCATTGCTTGTGATTTTCTACCATCTTCCTTAATATCTTCTTGATATTCTTGTTGGCGTCCTCTACAACTCCATTGATTTGAGGCATGTATGTTGTGGAATTCTTGTGCTTGATTTTGAAAGTTTCACACATAGCTTTCATCAAATCACTATTGAGATTGGCGGGCATTGTTAGTGATGATGGACTCTGGAACTCCAAATCGACAAATGATTCGATCGCGAACAAAATCTGCAACGACCTTCTTGGTCACAGATTTCTAAGATTGTTGACCCAAGTCACTGCATGGTTTTGAAGATTGACAAATGCCTACCCAGTTGAACCAGGTCCATCAGGGTAAACATCTCGAACGAACCAATTGTCACAAGAACCGTACATACACAGGAGATAAACACGATCTGTGAATTATCCATGAACTAAGAGGTTGTCTTGCGAAAAGGTTGCAAATTGATAAGGGGTTAGAATTCGAGTTCAGCAAGGATAGAAATAAAGGAAGGAAGTTGAGTTAAACACAAACTCTTCCACCAAGGAAGAGTTGCATTAGAACTAAGCAAGAACATCTCAACTTCTGGCGCTATATAATGTTGAAGTATTCCTACTGAAGAATGATTCGCACACATACAGAATTGAAGCAAGAACTAAAGGAAAAATTACCAGAGAATTTTGCAAGCAGAATCTTTGTGTGATACAAAAGCTACTGACCAGCTAGAAGAACCAGTTCCATCAGTTTGTCATTCGAGTCTAGTTGGTTGTAGTAGGTGATTTAATTTTGTATCTTTCAGCTTTAGTAGAAGCAATTATAATAGGTACACGTTGTTCAAGTTAGAGTTAATTTGAAGCTTGTTGTAATAAGCTAGAGTATAGGTTTCTACAAAGGGATTAGAGTTAGTCCTTAGGTTTACAAAAGAGTTTATTTTGTAAATGCTGTTTGGCTCAGAGTTGTAGTGAAGAATTTGGGAAAATCCTACTGAGGAGTAGGTCGTGGTTTTTCACCTATTGAGCCAGCTGTTTTCCACGTAAAAATCTCTGTGTTTTTACTTTACTGCATTTATTATTTCGCACGAGTAGAAGTTGGAACACCAAGAAGAACCAGGTTCTTCTATTGAGACGACACTCGAAAATTGGACATCACACAAATCACCCCCCCTCTTGTGTAGTATTGACGTTTAAAACATCAATTAGTATCAGAGTAGGTTATCCTTGATAAGGTTAACACCTTGGAAAAGATCAAAATGAGTACACCACCTGGAAACTGGGTGGGTCAATCAACTGCAAGGCCACCACTCTTCAATGGCCAGTATTACTCTTGGTGGAAGAATAGGATGAAGGACTNGTATAGATGTACCAAAGACTAGAGCTGACTGCACTGCTGAGGATCTGAAGAAATGGGAAAAGAATGCAAAGGCCAAGAAGTGGCTAGTGTGTGGACTAGGTCCATATGAGTATAGCAGAATCCAAAGTTGCACCACTGCCAAACAAATCTGGGATACCTTGCAAGTAGCCCATGAAGGAACACCTTAGGTAAAAAGATCAAGAGGTACTCTTCTATACTCACAGTATGAAAATTTCACTATGAAAGAAGGAGAGACAATCCAAGAGATGTACACAAGGCTCACAACTTTGACAAATGAACTTAAGTCTCTTGGTAGAGTCATTCTTGAAGAGGACAGGGTAGAGAAGATCCTGACAAGGGTCTTACCAATCTCCTGGGAAAGCAAAATCACTGCTATCCAGGAATCCAAAAATATGGCAACCCTCAGATTGGATGAACTAATTGGAAACCTTACTGCCTATGAGCTTAGAAGGCAGACAATAAAGATGGATGGTCCAAAAAAGGAGAGGATATTAGCACTGAGAATCACTGAGGGAGCATATCTTGAGAAAGATGAGATGGCCATGATTACCAAATAATTCAGAAACTTTCTAATAAGGAAGAAAGGCATCTCTAGAGGAGGAAATTACAACAAAGCAAAAGCTCCAGAAAGGGCAACCAACAAGGGACGCTACAAGTGTGGAAAGACTGACCATCTTATCAAGAAATGTCCTCAGTGGGAAGTGGAATGGAAAAAGGAGAGATATGAAAGAAGGAACAGGAAGAAGGAACATGTCCAACCCAAGAAAACCACAACAAAAGCTATGGTTGCTGCTTGGGGGGAAAGTTCAGATGAAGAATCAGAAGATGGTGAGAATGAAGATCAGGCGCTCATGGTAATTGGAGAATCCGATGAAGAATCACATGAAGAACCAGAGGTTCAAGTGAGAGGAGGCAGCCAAATTTGGTATTTGGATAGTGGTTGCTCAAAGCATATGACAGGGAACATGAAACAGTTCCTTTAACTTGAAAGTCTCAAAGGAGGAAATGTCTCCTTTGGAAACGGAAAGAAAGGTGAAATTATTGGGGTTGGTGAGGTAGGTAAGGATGACACACAATCCATTAAACATGTGTATCTGATAGATGGCTTGAAATATAGCATGATCAGCGTATCACAATTGTATGACAGAGGTAACCTGGCTGCCTTTAATTTCACAAAATGTTTTGTGATTAACCTGCTTACTGACAAGATTGTTTTGCAGGGAAAAAGAATGAATAACATCTATGTCATAGACTTGTCCACACTGTCTGAAAATGAACTCACTTGCCTAAGTGTGTTGGACAGTGATCCCCTCCTGTGGCACAAACGACTTGGTCATGCGAGTCTAACTCAGCTTAACAAACTAGTCTCTAAGGACTTAGTGGTAGGACTTCCTAACATTAAGTTCAAGGAGGACAAAGTTTGTGAGGCATGTGCCAGGGGGAAGCAGGTAAGGTCCTCTTTCAAAAGTAAGAAAATAGTCAGTACCACCAGGACGTTGGAACTGGTTCATATGGACCTATGTGGTCCTATGAGAACTCTGAGCAGAGGTGGTAAGAAATATGTAATGGTGCTAGTTGATGACTATTCAAGGTTCACTTGGACCTTATTTCTGACATCTAAGGATGAAGCATTTGATATGTTCACCTCATTTGTCAAGAAAACTCAAAATTGGTTAGGAAATCAACTAGCATCAATAAGATCTGATCATGGTACTGAATTTGAGAATGCAAAGTTTGCTGATTTCTGTGATGAACATGGTATCAATCACAATTTCTCTGCCCCTAGAACCCCACAGCAAACTGGGGTTGTTGAAAGAAAGAATAGAACTTTGGAAGATATTGCAAGAACCATGCTTCTTTCTAGCAAACTACCTCATAGCTTCTGGCCAGAAGCAATGAACACTGCATGCTATATAATAAATAGATGCATGACCAGGACTCTGGTAGAGAAAACTCCTTATGAATTACTTAAAGGGAGAAAGCCCAGCATATCCCACCTTAGGGCTTTCGGATGCAAGTGCTTTGTGCACAATAATGGAAACGATTCCCTATGAAATTTTGATCCCAGAAGTGATGAGGGAGTATTCTTGGGATATTCATCACATAGCAAAGCTTATAAAGTGTATATTAAACGAACTATGTATGTAGAAGAAAGTGTACATGTTGTCTTTGATGAAACTAACACGCTTGCTGAGAGACAGGAACCAGAAGATGAGGAGATTGGATTGGTGAGAAGCAGTGAAAACATTGAAGCAAACATGGAAGATGGAACAGGTGATGGACCAGGTCCAACTATCCCAAGCAACACAACAGGGGGGAACTCAACATATGAACCTTGGCCCTGATCCTGTTCCACAACAACAAGACACCATGGGACTATCCAGAAGTGAACAGTTGGTTCTCAAACCACACAGATATCAGAGTTCTCACCCTATTGAGAACATCATAACAGATCTAACGTCTGGAATCAAAATAAGATCCTCTTTGAAAAATCTATGTGTGTTTGATGCCTTTTATCCTTGATTGAACCAAAGAACATTGGTGAAGCTCTACAGGATGCTGACTATGTAAATTCCATGCAAGAAAGCTGAATAAATTTGAAAGAAGTTAAGTGTGGCACTTAGTACCCAGACCACTAGACAGATCAGTGATTGGCACAAAGTGGGTCTTCAGGAACAAGCTTGATGAGGATGGAACTGTTACAAGAAACAAGGCTAGACTGGTTGTTCAAGGATACAGTCAAGAAAAGGGAATTGACTATGATGAGACCTTTGCCCCTGTGGAAAGACTGGAGGCAATCACACTTCTTATAGTATTTGCTGCACACGTGGAATTCACTCTCCATCAGATGGATGTTAAGAGTGCCTTTCTAAAGATGTATTTGTCAGACAGCCTCCAGGTTTTGAAAGCAATGAGTCACCGAACCATGTATACAAACTTGACAAGGCTCTTTATGATTTCAAACAAGCACCAAGAGCATGATATGAGCATCTATCAAAATTCCTGCTAGAACATGAATACAAAAGAGGTAAAATTGACAGCACCTTGTTCATAAAGGAAAAAGGTAAAGAACTCCTGGTTGTGCAAATATATGTGGATGATATCATATTTGGGGCGACTTTTGAAAAATTGAGTAAGGAGTTTGCTATACTTCTGGGGAGTGAGTTTGAGATGAGTATGATGGGTGAGCTAAACTTCTTCTTAGGCTTGCAAATCAAGCAAAACTCAAATGGAACGATGATCCATCAACAAAAGTATGTGAAAGAATTGCTCAAAAAATTTAAAATGGAAGACTCAACGGAAATAGACACCCCCGTAGCCACAGCTACAAAATTAGATGTGGATGATCCTGGTTCATCTGTTAATCAGAAGCTATACAGAGGGATGATTGGGTCTCTATTATATCTCACTGTCAACAGACCTGATATTGTGTTTAATGTAGGAATGTGTGCGAATCCAAAGGAGTCCCACCTAACTGCAGTGAAGAGAATTTTGAGATATCTGAAAGGCAGCACTGATTTGTGCCTTTGGTATCCTAAAGGTATTAATTTCGACCTTGTAGGATATGCTGATGTTGATTATACAGGTTTCCTAGTTGGCAGGAAAAGTACTTCAGGCATGGCTCACTTTTTGGGTTTTTGCCTTGTCTTGGGCTACCAAGAAACAAAATTCAGTAGCTTAGTCTACTGCTGAGGATGAATATGTGGCTGCAGCCTCATGTTGTGCTCAGTTTCTATGGATCAAGCAACAACTCATGGACTTTGGTATAGAGGTTGGATGCATTCCTATTTTCTGTGACAACACTAGTGCAATAAGTATGACGAAGAACCCGGTTCATCATAAAAGAACTAAGCACATAGATGTTAGACACCATTTGCTAAGGGATAACTATGAAAAAGGAATGATCTCAATCGAATTTTGTGCTACTGATCAACAAATTATTGATATCTTTACTAAAGCACTAAGTAGGGAGCATTTTGAGAGAAACCCGCTTGAATTAGGGATGATTAAGATCACTTAATTGAAAAAAAATTTTGGCTAGAAAACTAACATAGATAATTGACCAGTCTAATCATTGCTCAGCATCATGACTTTACTGTCATACTCTCTTGCCATGTATTAATATGATTCTCTGGTTGCTAATGATGTTTCTCTATCTTTGTAAATTGAGGTAAATTAAAGACTTTAACACGATGAACCTGGTTCATCCCTACTGGTTCATCTGACTGACAAGGTACGTGCTCATCTCCATACAACTATTGAATTAATTATAGTCACACATGAGCAGGATTCTATCTATATTTGGTTCATTTCGAATTCTTTTTACTAATCCCTAAATGAACTTGTTCCAAGAACTCCCATCGATACTCAATTAGCCTAGAGGTAGGGAAATCTTAACTGTCTAATCAATGACACTCCTAAAACTATTAGACTCCCACTTGAATAAATATTATGCCCGTTGTATAATTAATAGCCGCATTTTATAAAAGGACCATCATTACCTCCCTTCTTAATAACCTAATAAGTCAAACCAAGATCATTATTCTTCTAACCAAAACTTATCATCTCTTTTCTTCCAAAAATATAGACCAATGTCTTCACCACCCCCTACTTCATCTTCCTACACAAACTCTCATCATGAGGAAGAAAATTCCAGTCCTAATTCTACTTCAGTTTGCAGTTCATATTCACCAAACCAATCTTCATCTCCCCAAAACCCTCCAGTTCTTGAACCCACTCCTGAACCCACACCTAACCCTCCAGCCCCCAGGGCACGAAAAGTAAAAGTTTTGGCCAGAAAATCAGTTGTTTCTAGCTCTCGTGCAAAAGTTTTGGAGGAAATTCTTAAAGCTAGCGATGTTCATATGTCTGAATCTTCAAGTGAATCCTTCAAATACGCTAATGAGGATGAAACACCAGGTTCATCCAGTTCTGAGCAAGGTAATCTTGAAGTTGAATCTGAAATTGCTACTACTGAAAACAGGTTTGTGTTAGTTGGGTCAGTTGTTGATGTAGAAGTGCCAGATAGGCAAAGAAAAATGGAAAAAGTTCTTGAGAGAGAGAGAGAAGGAGGTTTTGTAAGGGGATCTGGGGAGGATGGTGCAACGTTGGCTATTTGTGGCCCCACTCCTGGGATAAATGAAAAAGAAGTCACAGATTTAGGGGGAAGTATTGCTGGGGAGGAAGCAATAGGTTTAGAGAACCTACAAAAATCAATAGATGAACTTGGTTCATCTGTTGAGGAGACTTTGGCTAAGATGTTAAGGAAGCTGGGGGAATCCTACAATCCCAAGAGGAAAAGAACTTCAAAATCAAAGAAGGCTACTATCCCAAAGAAAAGAAAAGTTTCAATATCTGCTGATGTCTCTGCCATTAAGGTTCGTGCTACAAGAAGTACTGTTCGACAAGGAGAAGAGGAGTTAGAAAGGGCTCTGAGAGAGAGCAAGAAAAAGAAAGCTGCCAAGGGAAAGGCAAAGTTAGGAGAGCCTATTGAGACTGTTGATGTTGATGATGAGACGATGGACCTGGTTCATCATGAGGAGCAGACGGCTCCAGTTGTGGTTGAGACACCCAAGCCCAAGAAGGCTAAGGCTTCTTCAAAGAAGTCAGCTTCTGTGTCTGCCACACCCTCAAGCACAGCTAAAAGGACCAGGTCCAAGGCCAAGAAAGTGAAAGTTGTTGAAGAAGAAAGTGAATGGAGTGGAGGAGAAGAGGAAATCTCTGGTGAGCAATCTGACAAACTCACCATGTTTGGCAAGCGTACTATTCTTAAAGGAAAGCTGGTGAGAGATCTGGAAGAATCAGGAATGATCTTTTTGTTGAATGCACTAGATGTGCAGGGATGGAAGGACTTGGTCCTTAACCTGGAAGGAAGGTTGGCAAGGAATGAACTGGTGGAGTTTATGGCAAATGCAAGTGTGAAGGATGGCAGGGTAACCTCCACAGTCAAGGGGATTCAGATCACTTTTGATGCAAAGGAGCTGGGAGAGATTCTGAATATCCCTGCTGAGGGATATGACAATTACACTAGGCAAAGATAGCCCAGTCTAGATGGAATGGCCTCAGCTATCAACATCACCAGATTCTTTTGTGAAAATGTGAAGGAAATTGAGCCAAGGCCAGTGTTCAAAAGTGAAATGCAGCCCCAGAATAAGCTACTCTTCGAATTTGTGATTAAGTTTCTGCTGCCAAGACAAGAGCGTAGACACATCGCCAGTTACATAGACTTAAAACTTATGGGGTGCCTGTACAGAGGAAAACAGATTAATTGGCCAGCTTTCATCATCCAGCTCTTGGACAGGGTTGTAAATGGAACCAAAGCACATGTTATTTCTTATGGATTTATTCTGACAGTTGTGCTTACCCACTTTGTGATTCCTGTGAAGAAAGCTGAGATGGCTACTGCTAAGGATTATTTTGGGAAGAACACTTTGCTGACATGTGATTATATTGTCAATGTTCCTGAGGATGAACCTGGTTTATCTAGGAAGCAGCTAGTCAATAGCAAAGTCAGGTCATTGGTGCAGGAAGGAGAGATAAAGGATGCGGAGATCCTTCGATTGAATTCTCGCCTTCATGAGGTTGAAGCTGAGCAAGATGCTCTTAGATCTGAACTAGCCAAGGAGAAGGAGAAAAATGAAAGTGTTCTTCAACAAATGCTTTCTCTCCTTCAAGCAAAGACCCCAACCTCATCTGCCCCTTCCCAACCTTAGGAATTCCAGAGCTACCAAAACCCCTCTTTGACTAGTTGTTCTAATTCTGTTTTTGTTATTTTTGCTCACGGTAGTGACTGTTTTAGTTTTTTTTATGGTGCTTGACTTGCGTACTAATCAATGAATTCTGCTGTTTTTGTTATTGACTTGTCTCAGTTTCTTAGATATCTTACATTTATTGGTTTCTTTGGATGATTAATCATTTTTGCACCTGCAGTTGCCTCAATGGCCATGAGTAATTGTTAACAACTCTAGTAAGTTTATAATTTTGCAACTTTTCGATGATGCCAAAAGGGGGAAGATAGATATGTGCTTAACGATATGTGCTTAAGATATGTGTTTTTCAAATTCAAAAATTTTGTGATATTTATAACCTAATGAACCTGGTTTCTCCATGATAAATACTTAAAACTATACAAAGTGTTTGAAGTTTATACAGGGTTAAGCACAGAGTTTGTCATCATCAAAAAGGGGGAATTTTTTGACCCAAGTCACTGCATAATTTTGAAGATTGACAAATGCCTACCTAGTTGAACCATGTCCATCAGGGCAAACATCTCGAACGAACCAATTGGCACAAGAATCGTACATGCACAGGAGATAAACGTGATCTGTGCATTATCCATGAACAAAGAGGTTGTCTCCTAATGCAAAAAGGTTGCAAATTGATAAGGGGTTAGAATTCGAGTTCAGCAAGGACATAAATAAAGAAAGGAAGTTGAGCTAAACACAAACTCTTCCACTAAGGAAGAGTTGCATTAGAACTAAGCAAGAACATCTCAACTTCTGGTGATATATAATGTTGAAGTATTCCTACTGAAGAATGATTCGCACACATACAGAATTGAAGCAAGAACTGAAGGCAAAATTACCAGAAAAAATTTTGCAAGCAGAATCTTTGTGCGATACAAAAGCTACTGACCAGCTAGAAGAACCAGTTCCATCAGTTTGTCATTCGAGTTTAGTTGGTTGTAGTAGGTGATTTAATTTTGTATCTTTCAGCTTTAGTAGAAGCAATTGTAATAGGTACACGTTGTTCAAGTTAGAGTTAACTTGAACTTGTTGCAATTAGCTAGAGGCTAGGCTGCTACAAAGGGATTAGAGTTAGTCCTTAGGTTTACAAAAGAGTTTATTTTGTAAATGTTGTTTGGTTTAGAGTTGTAGTGAAGAGTTTGGGAAAATTCTACTGAGGAGTAGGTCATGGTTTTTCACCTTTTGAGCCAGGTGTTTTCCACATAAAAATCTCTGTGTTTTTACTTTACTGCATTTATTATTTCGCACGAGTAGAAGTTGGAACACCAAGAAGAACCAAGTTCTTCTATTTAGACAACACTCGAAAATTGGACACCACACAAATCAGCCCCCCCCCCCTCTTGTGTGGTATTGACGTATAAATCATCAAAGATGCAACTTCAACCCATTTGGTGAAGTAGTCGATGGCCACTAAAATGAACTGGTGCCTATTTGAAGCGGTGGGCTCGATTGGACCAATGACATCCATTCCTCAAGCAGCAAAGGGACAAGTTGAGCTCGTTGCATTAAGCTTGTTTGGCGGCACTTTTATCATGTCTGCATGTATCTGACATTGGTAGCATTTTTAAACATACTGGATGCAATCTGTCTCCTTGCTCATCCAAAACTAACCGGCCCTGAGTATCTTCTTGGCCAAGACAAAGCCATTCATGTGTGGGCTGCAAGTTTCGGCATATATCTCCTTGAGCAATTTAGAAGCCTCTTTTGCGTCAACACACCTTAACAGTCCCATATCGGGAGTTCTCCTATATAGGGTTCCTCCGCTTTGGAAGAAGTGATTAGACAATCTCCGAAGGGTGCGTTTCTGAGTATGGTTTGCATGCTCTGGGTATTCTCCTTTTGTTAAATATTCTTTGATGTCGTGGAAACAGGGATTTCCGTCCATTTCTTCTTCAACGTGAGCACAATATGTCGGCTGATTATGGATCCTTACTGGAATGGGATCGATGAAGTTCTTGTCTGGATGTTGTATCATTGATGACAAAGTAGCCAATGCGTCAGCAAACTCGTTCTGAATCCTGGGGACATGCCGAAACTCTATTTTTGTAAACCTCTTCTTCATTTCTTGCACATGATGCAGGTATGGCAATATCTTGGAATTCTTGGTAGCCCATTCTCCTTGTACTTGGTGTACCAGCAGATCTGAATCGTCGATCACTAGCAGTTCCTGAATGTTCATATCAACAGCCATGTTGACTCCTAATATGCAAGTTTCATATTCCGCCATGTTGTTAGTGCAGGGGAATCTGAGTTTTGTAGACACCGGATAATGTTGACCAGTTTTTGATACCAAGACGGCTCCAATGCCGACTTCTTTAAAGTTCGCCGCCCCGTCGAAGAACATTGTCCAACCATCGTAGACTTCAGCAATGTCTTCTCCTACGAACGATACCTCTTCATCAGTAAAATACGTTTTCAGGGGTTCGTATTCTCCTCCCACAGGATTTTCAGCAAGATGTTCAGCCAATGCTTGTCCCTTGACTGCATTCTGAGTTACATAGATGAAACTCACTCAGCAAGATTTGCCACTCGGCCAGCTTTCCGTTGGGCATAGGCTTCTGAAAGATGTATTTCAAGGGATACATCCTCGATATGAGGTACGTTGTATAAGCACAGAAGTAATGTCTTAGTTTCTGAGCTATCTAGGTTAATGCGCAGCAAGTGCGTTCCAGCAGAGAGTACCGCACTTCATAAGGAGTGAACTTCTTACTCAGGTAATAGATGACCTGTTCCTTTCTCCCTGTCTCATCATGATGTCCCAAAACACAACTGAAAGCTCATCTAACACTGTCAAGGTAGAGTAGCAATGGTCTGCCGGCTCCGGTGGGACTAAAACTGGTGGCGCGGACAAGTATTCCTTGATCTTGTCAAAAGCCTTTTGACAATCCTCGATCCAATTGGTTGCAACGTCCTTCTTCAGCATTTTGAAAATCGGCTCACATATTACTGTGGACTGTGCTATGAAGCGGCTAATGTAGTTGAGGCATCCCAGGAAACTCATCACATATTTCTTGCTTTTTGGTGGTGGTAATTCTTGGATGGCTTTGACTTTTGATGGGTCCAATTTTATTCCTTGGCAACTGACAATGAATCCCAACAGCTTTCCAGAAGGAACCCCGAATGCACACTTTGCAGGGTTTAGCTTCAGGTTGTATTTCCGCAATCGGTCAAAAATTTCCTCAAGTATGCTATGTGATATGTGTCCTTCTTGGATTTAATGATGACATCGTCCACATATACCTCTATCTCTTTATGTATCATGTCATTAAAAATAGTTTTCATGGCCCTCATGTAGGTGGCCCCAGCGTTCTTTAGATCGAACAACATCATTCTATAGCAGTATACTCCCCATGGTGTAATAAAGGTTGTTTTCTCGGCGTCTTGTTCATCCATCCAGATCTGATGGTAACCTGCGAAGCAATCTACAAAGTACTGGAGTTCATGTTTGGCACAATTTTCGATCAGAATGTGTATATTTGGCAGCGAGAAATCATCCTTTGGGCTGGGTCTGTTGAGATGCTGATAATCAACACAAACTCTGACTTTCCCATCCTTCTTCGGAACAGGCACAATGTTGGCTAACCAGATTGGATATTTAATTACCCTGAGGACCTTGTCTTTGATCTTCTTAGTAACTTCCTCCTTGATTTTCAGGCTCATGTCCGACTTAAAATTCCTGAGTTTCTGCTTGAGTGGCACACACATTGGGTTTGTACACAACTTGTGGGCCACAATGGAGGTGCTTAACCCGGTCATATCTTTATATGACCATCCAAAGATTTCCTCATATCCTTTCAGGAACTGGGTGTATTCCTCTTTCTCTGACGGTGACAAATGGATGCTTATGCGGGTTTCCTTGACGGTTTCAGAATCTCCCAAGTTGACTATCTCAGTTTCGTCCAGGCTGGACTTGGGCTTGTTCTCAAATCCTCTACCTCTTTGACAATCTTTTCAGGTATTACATCTTCCTCTTCTGAATCACTGTCCTTTTGTTGCGTTGTCTCATTACATGCCACTGTTGTCGGCTCATCAAGATAGGAAATAGTAATGACGTAAGGATAAAAACATGAGAGAAAAGCAGTAATAATAAAACATCGAGCTATTTAAAGCATTACGAAAAATGATTTTCAATGGCTCAAATAACATTATTGAAAATATTGTTTAAAACAAAAACACAAAAGTGGATATCATTTTCAGAAAAAGTAAACAATGTTATTCAGCGTTGCTACCCCGAGACTCGTCGGGCCCTTGATGGTCTAACAGTCCAGTTCTTGAGGAATGCTCCTCTCTCCACAGCTTGGATGGTAGGGCCTTCCTCCTTCTCCTTCTCCTTCTCCTTCTCCTCCTCGATGTTCACATAGCAGTCCATATCATCATCTTCCAAGAACAAATTTCTCAATGCTGCCAATGCTTCTTCTTTCTCTGACCCCCATATAACATCGGCCTGATAGAAAGTCCGACTTAAGTGCGGTATGGGCTGTTCAAGAGGGTAGTATGGACCACGCCATGGTGGTGACCAATCATTGTATTCCTGTCAGGTGTATTGATACCCCAGCCCAAAGGTTTTACCATTGTGCTTCAACTGTACTGGTTTGGAGATACCTTGAATATTCTTACCAAGCCCCTTACCAGTTTCATACCCTTTCCATGCCAATATGCTTTCTATCTTGCTACTCCACCACTTGTCCTTTTCGATTGCATTAACACGCTCGATGCAGTGGTACGTTTCTCCACCTAACCTCTTTCTGTTTTCAACCACCGGGATAGTCTGACTGGTGTAAATGGGGTTACTCCCATCTCCATAGACGATTACTTCTTGATGATTCCACTCGAATTTCACGGTCTGGTGCAAAGTATATGCTACAGTCCCAGCAGCATGTATCCAAGGTCGTCCCAACAGCAGATTATAAGAGGCTGATATGTCCAGCACATGAAACTCAACATCAAACCAAGTGGGACCCATCTACAGTCAGAGATTGGTTTCTCCAATTGTAGCCCTTTGAGACCTGTCAAACACTTTCACATTCATAGTTCCTGCTTGTATCTCGTGTAAACCCTTGCCCAACCTCTTCAGAGTTGTCAACGGGCAAATGTTGAGGTTATATCCTCCATCTATCAAAACTCTGGCGATAAACTTATCTTCGCATTGCACCGTGATGTGCAGTGCCAAGTTGTGACTTAACCCTTCAGGTGGAAATTCGTCCTCATGGAAGGGGATCTTGTGGATTTCTATCACTTGCCCCACCATATTGGCCATTTCCCCGCTAGTGATGTTGTTGGGCACATATGATTCATTCAATACCTTCATCAGAGCATTACTGTGTGCCTCAGAATTTTGCAGCAATGATAGGATAGATATTTGAGCGGGGATCTTATTCAGATGATCAACGACAGAGTACTCCCTTGCATGTACCTTACTGCAGAGGTCATCTGGACCAGTCTCAATAAAGGGCAGTTTACTGGAAGCTTGTTTACTGGCTTCTCCCAAATGTTCAGGTGTATAAACTCTTCCTGTTCTGGTTATTCCTTACGCAGCACCAGATTCTCCCATCTTCGACCTTCCTTTTCTTTTGTCCTCGGCCACATAATCCCAAGGTACATCATTGAACTGAAGGGTGGTGTGGTTGCCACCGTCACAGTGAAAGGTGTGTCCACCACCACCTTAAATGGAACGGGTATTGCTGTAGGTGGGACCACTTCTACCTCGAAGGGAGCTGATGCGGCTATCTCAACTTCAATTGTTGGTTGTACTTGTACCACAATGGGATTGAGCGTGACTGCAGGCTTCTTAGGATCATCTCCTTCTCGGATAAGCCCGATTGACCCCTCGGGATCCCACTCTTCATCAATTTCTATTACATTGACCCCTTCGACCCTATGATCTGGGAGGGGATTTTTGTAGACATTAGGTGCAGTTTCCTTTGCCTGTATGACCTTATCATCAATCAGTGTTTGGATCTTGTCTTTCAAGGTGCAGCACTCGTCAACAGTGTGTCCCTTCATACTGAAATGGTACGCACAGGTCTTGTTTGGATCAACCCATTGAGATGAGTTCTCCATTTCCACAACGGGAATAGGGGTGACATAACCAGCAGCTTTCAATCTTTCGTACAACTGGTCGATGGGTTCAGCAATGGCGGTGTACCGTCTGGGTGGTTTGCGGTCAAAATTAAGCCTGGGTTTTTGGTAGTTTGGACGAGTTGGAGGTGACTGATAATAGGATGGTTGGGAATTATAGGTATGGTAGGCAGTAGTAGGTTGGGAATATTTGGGAGGTGATGGTTG
The DNA here is from genome assembly GCA_005239525.1 of Nicotiana knightiana. Lineage (NCBI taxonomy): Eukaryota > Viridiplantae > Streptophyta > Magnoliopsida > Solanales > Solanaceae > Nicotiana > Nicotiana knightiana. The sequence goes on along the minus strand of ML405089.1, from coordinate 5,383 downwards.
GTATGGGGGTGGACGTGTTTGGTATACAAATGGAGTTTTTGGGCCTTGAGCAACCATTACTGTTCCCACTTCTTTCTTCCTTGATATGCCACCTGATTGTTATGCTTTGTTCGTGGCCTGCAGTGCCTCAAAATTCATCACCATTCTACTTTTAATACCTTGCTCGATTATTTCTCTGAGCTTGATGATATTGGAGAACTTGTGATTCTCGATAACCATTAACATTTCGTAATAATATGGATCCTGCGCCCTGACAAAGAACTTGTTCATCTGTTCCTCATCTAATGTCGGCCTGACCTTTGCTGCCTCTGACCTCCACCGAGTAGCATACTCATAGAAAGTCTCAGTTGGTTTCTTCTTGAGGTTCTGGATATAGAAAACATCAGGTGCATTCTCCATGTTGAATCTGAATATGTCCATGAAATCTGATGCCATGCTCACACAATTAGCCCATTTCTTGGGATTCTGGCCTATGTGCCAGGATAGGGCATCTCTAGTGAGGCTTCTAATGAATAGCTTCATGCGAATCCTTTCATCCTTTCCAACCCTCTGGCAGTTTCACATCTAGCTGAATGCACAAATCCTCGTAATCCAGACCTTCAATTCCTTTGCCTCCTTCAACACCCTGAACTCGACTTGTGAGTTTCTTGAGCTTCTCTGCCATGTTCTTAATGAGCAGGTCCTTCTCGGCAGATTCTGGTGTATATGAGATTGGTTGAGTGGAGTGAGGTAAGGTTTCCACGTATATGGGGTTGTTTTGGTGAAGTCCAGGAATTTGGATATAGTGGTGATCATTGGTTGAATTTTGGGGATCATGGATAGGTTGTGGGGTATTTTGAGGAGTGTGGTAAGTGGTCTGCGGATATTGAGTCGGGAAATGCTGATGTTGAGGATGTGTAGGTACGGGTAAAGGATTTTGAGGAGGGGTTGTATATTGATAGGGTACGGGAGGATTCTGCGGGCTTTGGTCCGGTGCATTCTGGGCAGGTGCTGATTTTGGGGTATTTGGATGGTTGATATCTGGGACGTTTAGTGTGAGGGAGAGGTTTGCCAAGTTACGAACCTGCTCAATCTCACTTTGTAGTTCAAGTATTTTCTTTTCAAGCTGCAAAACCAAGTCATTTGGTGTCGGAGTACTCCGACCATCAGAAGTTTCCACATTCTCAGCATGTGCGGTGTTGTCGCCACTTATATTATCCATTTGCTTTCCCTTTGCCTTTGGATGCACTTGGATGAGGAGGAGGTGGAAGGCCCCCGGATTTGGTGTGATATGCTGATGATGCTAGTATGTGTGAACCAACCTTGGGGAATGTGAATAATAAAAAGGAAAGAAAATCAAAAGGTAACCAAGTCAGTAAGGACTCCAAAAAGAGTATTTGCAATATTTAAACACATAGTGCGAGAATGTAAATTCACGTCCTAATTTGGGAGCCTCGTTATGCCCGAGGTAGGCCTAGCAACAAGTTGATTTGGAGAACTTCAGTGTCAATAATTTTCTCATTTCATTAATGTAAAATAGATGAATCTAAAATGACACTAGATAAGATAAGTCACTAATTGCACTTGGCCTTATTACATTTGAAGAGAAAAAATGAAGAAACCTAATCTACTTGGTCCCATAAGGACCTTCTCCAGGCCCGACTCTTTTGGCTTCATCGATCAGTTTCCCCAGGTTGCGCATGTCCAGCAGCAGGTATGCCCTTGCTAGATGTCCTCCTTCTATACCTTCAGCATTCTGGTAGTCTATAACTCTTTTCCTTATCTTCCCTTCCAGTTCCATCAGACCCTGCTCCAAATATTCTAACCTTTCATTTGATCTGGTAGTCGTTCCCTTCCATTCATTGACTAATCGTATATCAGTCTTGTGTTGCTCTAGATGCTTGGCCTCGAATTCGCGAACCCTTTTGCGCAGTCTGTTATACTTCACCTGTGCTTCGGCAGCTTCATCTATGACTCTGTTTCCTCGACCGACCCCTGACTTGACTATTCCTGCTATGCAGTCCTCCAACCATGATGGGTAAAAGTACATGTTCCCTACGTGATATGGATGTAGCTCGATGGTGTCCCTTTCTACAATAATCTTTAGGTGCCACATATGCTGAGATTCACATTTGTATGGGAGGTCGTCATCCTGAAAATCTGCCCTATAATGACTCATTTTAACGATCCGCGGTATGACTTGCTTCCTGCATTCTTGTCTCATAAACCTGATGGGAACATAAGGGTATATTCCCCTTAACCCGATCAACACCAAGTACGGAACTTCCCTAGACCTGATGATGCACTCGTCAGTAGGGAACCATTCGAACATCCATTGAACCTGATCCTCAGTCAAATTGTCGAAAAACTGCACCCATTCTGTAGCACTCTCTGGTTGAGCAAACTTGTATGGAAACTCTTGACAGTATTGACCTCTCTGGAGATGCTCTAACAACCAAACCTGTAGTAGTAGATTACAACCCTCAAAGTGTTTGAATCCCTTCTGGCAGCGGTCCAAGGCCCGATATATGTCTGCTATGATCATAGGGACAATGGTTTATGTTTGCCCCCTGATCCCCTCCATTAGGGTTTTTGTTACCATTTCCAGTTTGGTATGAGTTTTGTCCCCTTTCATCGGAAACACTATCATACCCAGGAAGCAAATGATGAACACAAAACCCTGCGGTGAATACAACCCAAGGAAGTGATAGAGAATTCATCATGGTAGATACGATAGGATTTTCTATGACCATATCATTCATAGAGATAGTCAAAGGGCATGTAGGATTTCTTCAGACACCCCAAATCATCGTTCTTTTTTAGACACATCATTTTTAGAAACCCCCTAGCGGTACGGTATTCTAGCACTAATAAACCGGGACTATCCCAAGGCAGTCCAGTGAATCCCCCTATCTCTTCCAAGAGAGGGGTCTTTTTTATGTTTCCAAAGTGAAACACAGATCTTTCATTGTCCCAGAACGTGGTGGCAGCTTCAATCAACACATGATTCGGTTGGATGTCCAACAAAGAAGGAAAATTCCCACGACCTTTTTCACATGCTTTTTGTCACTTGATGAAAGATCTTCCCACCAATCTAGCAACAATAGTGGTATGTTACGTACCATGCCGAACATGGGGACTTCGTGCCTCATTTTCTGCAAAACAAATAAGGTTAGACCCTTTCCCCCTCCAGATTCGACTATTTATACATCAGTGATTAGCATATTGGCACTTATTTCTCCAAATTAATGCATAAGTCGTGGTTGCGTCCGTTGGGATTCTGGAAACCCCAGTGGACTTTTGGACAAGGATTTCTTAATGGGATATTATGTGGACAACATATTAACCCTGGCTAGGTTTTACCATGATGCATGTACAATTAATCAGAGTAAGGTTTCTATAGAGGTCTAGACTGGTACCTCAAGTGGACAGCTCGAGGGGGAAGGCACGGAACCGTCGACTGCACCACTGATCGACTAGTGTTGCCGCAAATAAGCCTTTCCGAATTTAAGGGGTGATATGTAAGAAGAGCGCAAACACTCATCAAGCGTTGCTAAAGTATTAATTACGCATGTGTGGAATATGATGTTGAGCATGATTTTTGCAACAGTAAATAGCATGTTGTCACATATTTGCACGTTAAAATAAAATAATAAAGGTGGTATTTAATAATTGAAAAGGCGTTTAAGAATGAAAACAAAGAGACAAGTTAGTTTCCATAGTAAAAAGAAACCATAAATGCCTGAAAATAGGCAATTAAATTCACATAAAGTGGGAAAGTGAAACGGTGCGTACGTATTAACAGAATAAAGCATGCTTAAAGACTAATTCACAAAATGTAAGTTCGTTATGGTAAGAGCCTAATTGTCCCCAGCAGAGTCGCCACGATTTCCCCCCCCCCCCTCCCCCCCTTTCTCGCGAAATCGGGTTTCGAAATTTAATGAGATAACTCCCTTCCCTTTTGAGATGGGGGTATGGGATTTGAAGAGTCGCTACCTAACGGATTAAGGTGCGTTAGGGCACCTAAAGCTAATAACTCATGAAACTAGTTTGCATCACCAGAGATCGGGTAAGGGCTCGAAATTACCTTGAGGGGAAGGTGTTAGGAACCCCTCGAGGTCCACAAAGGTGGGTCCTGGCCGAACTTAGTTAAGCGAATTAGTCATTAAAGGAAAATAAAGCAATTGAGACAACTATTATGTTAAAGTAGGAATTAAAGCGGTCCTAAGTTTCTTAGCCTATAGGACCATTTCCGTGAAATACTTGGTAGCTTTCCCCAAGTTGGGCTGCTACACATAGTATTAGCGCACAGGTCATCATCTCATTTACTACCCAATTACTATCTTTCAGTTATTACCTAAGTGTCCTAATAGCTTCTAACTCGTGCCTTAAGCGTGCACTACCCGTCCCTTACCTATGGTCCTGGAGGTGTTTAGGACCTCTATTTAAGGTAGTTCTAGACTGGCCTATGTTGCTTAAAAATGGGAAAAACTACGCGACAAACAAAAAATCAGATAGGACTGTCACATAAGGAGAAAATAAGAGCTCGTGTTAACCTCCACAAGTAAACAGCAAATGCACACAATTCAAACAGCAAGTTTTATCAATTTAATACCCTGTAGGCAGGATATCTAGATGAGCATAAATAGAATATAAGACAACAGTTTATTAAAACGAGTAGCGGTACCTATCAGCTTGCCTACTGATTTTAGTCCTTGAATCTGGGCATATTCCAGGCACCAAGATGTCACAATCTTAAGCCCAGAATTCTTAATAATCCTACAGGCTTGCCTAAGGTGATAACCAGAACAGAATTTTATAGGCATGGTAACTAAATCGGTTAATAAGGAGTTACTGATTTTAACAGACAGGTTTTTATCCTTTAGACCCTATAGGCATACTTTCTAATTTGCAAAATTAGTTAACTCCTATAGGCATGATTTCTAGGTGTTAGAACTAATTTATTTCCTGTAAGCATGTTTTCTAGTTTACAGGATTAGTTAACTCCT
>ML405088.1:25070-86514 GCA_005239525.1 Nicotiana knightiana | reverse complement strand
GGGGGGGGGGGGGAGGTTCCTTTTAAATTTGGGTAGAAATCCTACCTATATGTTTAATTATGCTGGTCAAGTTGTGTGATTGCCATTACTTGTTTAGAGATCCTGCCTATAGGATTTTCTAAATTGCTTTGTTCTATATCTTACTCACATAATGTCACGCCCCAAAACCGAGGGACTAGACCCGCTCAAGTGGACCTAGATTGCCTTTCCTACCCAATGAGTTTCCCCCGTATATAAAATGCACCATATTCCATATGAAATAACAACTTAGGATTTCAGCGTGGACTTACAAACTTAAGTTCATTTCTCTTTTAGCATTTCAACAATTTGATTCCCGAAGCATATACAATACATACATAACTTTCCAATACGGAAAACGATTTCCGAATACGTACAATGACTACCCAAAATACATATATACACCCACATCATGTCTACGAAGCCTCTACGAATATTAGGAATTTATACAATACTTTTCCAGCAACAAGGCCCCGACTATATCTTACAATACATGATAGACTCAAAAGAGATGGCATGAATTACACATGGCCCCGGGAGGAAGTGGGGCTCACCAATACTTGTTGAAAGATGAGGAGGAGGCACCACTAACGGCGAACTGAGCTACCTGCTATGGACCCACCTACATCCATATAAAAGATGTAGCGCCCCCGACAAAAGGGACGTTAGTACTGTGGAATAGTACTAGAATGTATGAGCAAACTTTACTCAAAGTAAAATCAAGAGATGCACAGATTGAAAGCAGTTAAAGGAACCAACACATAGTGTACAGTGATATAGCAACAAGTACAATTGAGAGTCTTACATATTCTAATTTCAACACAATCGCATTTCAGCTTTATTACATTATGTTTCGGCGTGCAACCCGATCCCACCTTACATTTCTTGTTGTGGAGTGTAACCCGATCCCACCTTATATTTTACACTCCACCCTTGTTACCTCTCCACGCTTATTACTTCGTGTTGCGGCGTGCAAACCGATCCCACCGTACAATATTACACTTCACCCTTATTACCTCTCCACCCTTATTACTTCGTGTTGCGGCGTGCAAACCGATCCCACCGTACAATATTACACTTCACCCTTATTACCTCTCCACCCTTATTACTTCGTGTTGCGTGTGCAACCCGATCTCACCGGACCATCACATTTCATAGCAAACAATACCATCCCAAAATTCAATCACAGGGCTTCATATCATCAAGAGTACAATTTCATAACACTCAAACAATCATGTGTTCACAATAGTCTTTATCATCCATTAATTCAACCACATAGGTATTCATCAACAAGAATATAAATTCATTACAACTAACAATCCATATGAAGTTAAGCCAAAATAAACCTTGCCAACAATGAGTCATATATGATATTTCCATGGTTATTTAGTTCAATTAGATCAATTCACATTTCCCCTTTATCACTTGTTACATAGACCTTATAACTTAGATACATTTACACATTTGAGTTTGTTATCATTATTTCATCCCAACATACTCAAGCATTGAACGAACCTTGCACATGTTAGAGCAATCACATAGAAGTAATATTTCACAATCTCAATTATCACGATAATCGACTAAGACAAATCAGAGAATGCAATATCACACCTTAACAAAACCGGGCAATCAATTCACATATACTCAGCAAGAAAGTCATATCGAATGTTTGGACACCTACAAGGTGACTCTATGAAGATTAAAGTTAGCCATACATACCTCGAGTCGTCCCTTTTTTAATTTCTATCGCAATTCACCGGACTGTCTAGCACCGTCAATCTATTCCACAATGTGACATATTTCACTTAGAATTAGGAATCTTGTACTTAATTGAGCATTTTTATCAAACATTGTGTGACCATTTAGACTACTAACCCCCTTTTGAGAATAATTACCCAAACTTGTTCTTCCCTTTACTAGATTATGGGATTTAATTCACATGCATGCAAGATTTCACTTTTTATTTTCAAGGCCCAACCTATGTGCGTTTTATTCTTACACAAAATCTGGGAAATTGGGGAAATAGGGTGAAGACTTACCTCTTTGAGTGAAGAAGATGACCATAACTTGATAATTTTCGGGCTTGAGTAATTTTGGAAAACCAAATTGGATGATGTTGAAACCTTCTCTCTCAAGAAATCTCTTCTTCTCTCTCTATTTTTGGTCTGAAATTCGTTAAAAATTAAGGGAAGGGATGTTTTATAAAACAGGGGTCGGGTTTAAAATTTAGAAAACAGGAGCCCCGACATAGAGATGCTGTCAGAAATGCGATCACATTCCTTCTATGCAGTCCGCATTCCTGTCGCATAGTTGGCCTTCAAATGGGCCAAAATAGGAACCACACTGACCAGGTATGCGACCACTATGCAGTTCGCATACCTGTTATGCGATCTCATAGTGCGTCGCATAACCTCCCTCGCAAAAACCATGGGGCAAGCATGCGACAACTATGGGGTCCGCATACCCAAAATGCAATTGCATTCGAGGACGTATAGTTGTCCNAAATTTTACGGGTCTTTACATCCTCCCCCACTTAAAATCATTCGTCCTCGAATGAGGATCGGGAAATCATTTGGTTTTGAAAACACAATATGCCAACCCCCAATTTTTTTCTAACTCCGATATTTTTAAAAATTTCGCTAGATTTTCCCCTGTAATTAGGCCTATCTACCTGCCAGAGAGCCCCCGAAACACATGTTCTTAACCAATTCCACACATAACTAGTTATTTCATGGCCTTGCACATAATTTGGTCACCTCGACAAATCCCATATAATTCAATTACTTCAACATGCCATATGTACTTCAATTAATCATTACCAATCTACTCTTCGATTAACCATCATCTAACCATTACATGAGTTTCACATAATTTCATTTACTCTAAGGGCTTTCACATTACTCAGATAATCATAACATACACAGTTATGGCACAACTTGAGAAGTTACAATAGTAGAGCAATTAGGGGAAAATGGGGTGCTTTTGCACAAAACTGAACATAACATATAATTTTCTTAGAGATGACAGTTCGCACGATCACTACTAGACTTATTCAAACAAATGGGGATATTTTTCTTTCATTTCATTTTTCGCTTCCCATGTGGCTTCCTCAACGTGCTGACTACGCCACAACACTTTAACTGAAGCAATTTCTTTGTTCCTCAATCTATGGACTTGTCTATCAAGAATAGCAACCGGAACCTCTTCATACGATAATTCTTCATTAACCTCAATAGTCTCAACTGGCACGATGGCTAATGGATCTCCAACCACTTTCTTCAACATAGACACATGGAACACCAGGTGCACTAATGACATCTTAGGGGGCAATTCCAGCCTATAAGCCACCTGTCCTATCCTTTGAGCAATCCTATATGGCCCGAAATACCTTGGGCTCAATTTCCCTTCTTCCCAAACCGCATTACTCCCTTCATGGGAGACACCTTCAAGAATACCCAATTATCTACTTGGAATTCCAATTCTCTACGACGAACGTCCGCATAGGATTTCTGATGACTCTGAGAAGTTGTCATCCTCTCCTGAATGACTCTAACTTTTTCCATAGCTTGGTGCACAAGGTATGATCCTAACAATTCTGCCTCACCAACCCATCCGATCGGAGATCTACATCTCCTTCCGTACAATGCCTCAAATGGGGCCATCTGAATACTAGCATGGAAACTGTTATTATAGGAAAATTCTATAAGCGACATGTGATCATCCCAGCTACCCTTGAAATCTAATACACAAGCCCGCAACATATCTTCAAGCGTCTGAATAGTCTGCTCTGCTTGCCTATCAGTTTGTGGATGGAATGCTGTGCTGAGATTTACCTGAGTACCCAAACCTTGCTGAAAATTTTCCCAAAATTTAGCTGTGAAGTGGGCCCCTCGATCCGAGATAGTAGATACTAGAGTGCCATGGAGCCTGGCGATTTCTTTGATATACAACTGAGCGTACTGTTCTGCAGTATCAGTGGACTTGACTGGCAGAAAATGCGTCGATTTCGTGAGTCGATCCACTATCACCCAAATCGAGTCGAACCTACGTGGAGTGCGAGGTAACCCCACCACAAAGTCCATATTGATCATCTCCCATTTCCACATCGGTATTTCCATAAGCTGCATCAATCCACCGGGCCTCTGATGCTCGGCCTTCACTTGCTGACAATTTGAACACTTAGCCACACAGTCTGCCACACCCCTCTTCATACCATTCCACCAATAAATTTCCTTGAGATCGTGATATATTTTCGTAGAACCTGGGTGTACGGAATACCTGGAATTATGAGCCTCTGCCATCACCCTTTCCTGGAGATCATCCACATCTGGAACACATAACCTCTCTTGACTCACATTTTGAAAACTTTGCATACAATTGGTGCTGATGAAGAGTCTGTAGAAATGCCCTGAGGTGATTAGCATGATTCTCCTGACTCCGCGAATAAACAAGAATATCGTCAATGAAGACAATCACAAAGGAGTCGAGAAATGGTTTGAAAACCCGATTCATAAGATCCATAAAAGTTGCTGGGGCGTTGGTTAGTCCAAAAGACATTATCAGAAATTCAAAGTGACTATATTGAGTCTTGAAGGCAGTCTTAGGAATATCTTTCTCCCTGATTTTTAACTGATGATACCCGGACCACAAATCAATCTTTGAGAAGAACTTAGCACCCTGCAACTGGTCGAACAAGTCATCTATCCGAGGCGATGGATACTTATTATTGATGGTGACTTTGTTGAGCTGCCGATAATCAATACACATCCGAAGCGATCTGTCTTTCTTTCTGACAAAAAGAACCGGTGCACCTCAAGGCGACACACTTGGCCGAATGAAACCTTTTTCTAATAGATCTTTCAATTGTTCTTTCAACTCCCTTAATTTTGTTGGTGCCATCCTGTAAGGTGGAATAGATATTGGTTGCGTATCTGGCAATACATCAATCCCGAAATCGATCTCTCTATCTGGTGGAATCCCAAGAAGCTCGTCCAGAAACACTTCAAGAAACTCGTTCACAACCGACACGGACTCGGGAGCAGGAACCTCTGAGGTGGCGTCTGCAACCCGAACCAAATAGATGCACCCTTTCCTGATCATCTTTGAGGCCTTAAGATAGGAAATGAATCTACCTCTTGGCGCAAGATTATTCTCCTCCCACTTGATAACTGATTCATTAGAAAACTCGAGCCTCATAATTCTGGTTCGGCAGTCGAGTTTAGCAAAGCATGAATAGAGCCAATCCATCCCCATAATTACATCAAAATCTACCATTTCTAACTCAATAAGATCGGCTGTGGTATCCCGACCACGCACCGTGACAACATAATTTCTATAGACTTGCACGCCCGCAATAGTATCGCCAACCGGAGTCGACACAGAGAACTGCTCGTGAAGCTGTTCAGTAACTATCCCAAAACTTGAAGCAATAAATGGAGTAACATATGACAAAGAAAACCCAAGATCAATAAGAGCATAAACATCATGTGACTGAGCAGTCAGAATACCTGTGACAACATCTGGGAAAGCCTCTGCATTCTAGCGACCACTCAAAGCATAGAACCGACTGGGTCCCCCTCGACCCCGTGCTCCACCCGTAACTGTACCGCACCCTGATGGAGCTGGAGGGCGTGCCAAAGATGTAGCGGTTGAAGAGCTAGATGGCTGAGCAGTACCCCTACCCGCACCCTGACTGGGTGCGCGACAGTCTCGCTGGATATGGCCTCTCTCTCTACATCTATAGCATACCGGAATATCCAAGTAACAAGGCTCATTATGAAATCTCCAACTCTTAGGGCATGGGACCCTCCGCTGTTGCTGGAACGTCCCATCGGAACGACCCGACTGATGGAACCTCCTACTATCTGAACCGGGTCTAAAATGACCTTCTTGCTGATAAATGTGCCCTGATTGCAGCGCACTGGCTGAGGACTGAGCATATGACTGAGATGGCCCTGATGATCCTCTCCCAAAGGCTGATCTCACACCTCCAACTGAGCTCCCAAGGTTGCCCGCTGACAGAGCCCTACTACTGCTCTCTCTCTCCATCCTTATTTTCAATTTCCGAGCCTCTGTAGCCTGGGCGAATCCCACTATTTCCCCATAATTCATATCCAAATGCAAGGCAGCTGTAGCAGCTTCATTAATAACCAAGGGACTAAGGCCCTAAACAAACCGACGAACTCTAGCCTCCATAGTCGGCATCATGTGAGCAACATATTTGGACAAGCACACAAACTCCATATGATACTCCCACACTCATGTTGCCCTGCTTAAGGACCTCGAACTCCACATCACGAGCTGCCATAGTCTCGGCAGGCAAGAAATGATCTATGAAGGCATTAACAAACTCATCCCACTTTGCCGGAGGGCTCCCCTCCCCACTGGAACTTTCCCACATTTCAAACCACGAATATGCCGCTCCTTTAAGACGATAGGAAGCCAACTCAACCCCTATGTCTCAGTTGCCCTCATAACTCGGAGGGGTCTTGTACATCTCATCAATAAACTCCTAAGGGTCAGCCTCTGGGTCGGTGCCTGTGAACTCTGGAGGGGCTAACCGTAGAAACTGGTTGACCCTAGAACCCATAGAATCCCCTTGCTCGCTAGAGGATACAGGGACAACATGCGATCTTTGGGCCTGGGAGGCCACTAGATGGGTTAACATCTGAATAGCTCCCCTGAGGTCCCCATCAGAAATATCGGGACCGGAAGCTGGGACTGAAGAAGGATCAGGAGCATCAGCGGGAGGGACTGTAGCACACTCCGCTAGAGCAGGAATAGGAATGTCCTGGCCTGGGATGGAAGAGTCAGGCCGATTCAGGGCCGGGGAATCATTCTCACCCGCACCATCAGATAAGGAATTCACGACCACTCCTGGGGTGGCATTGGCCTCTAGGCCGAGTCGAGCTCTCTTCTTGGGTGCCATTTACTAAAAATCAGAACAATGCACGAGTTAGGGATAAAAAACCTCACCTTCCACCACATCGCACGATATATAATAGCAATAAAAGGGTACTTCCATAAATGTCCATGCAGCCCCCTAATTATAGATGTGGTCGACAACACACCGATAAGAAAGGCTCTACTAGACACGACTCCGAGACATCCTAGGACACTTTTCAAAAACTTAGGCTCTGATACCAAGTTTGTCACGCCCCAAAACCGAGGGACGATACTCGTACCTAACCGGGTGAACCCGGTCAAGCGGACCTGGATTGCCTTTCCTACCCAACGTGTTTCCCCGTATATATAATGCACCATATTCCATATGAAATAAAAACTTAGGATTTTAGTGGGGATTTACAAACTTAAGTTCATTTCTCTTTTAGCATTTCAACAATTTGATTCCTAAAGCATACATAATACATACATAACTTTCCAATACGGACCAAAATTTTCGAATACGTACACTGACTAACCAAAATACATATATACACCCACATCATATCTACAAAGCCTCTACGAATACTAGGAATTTATACAATACTTTGCCGACAACAAGGCCCCAGCTATACCTTACAATACATAATAGACTCAAAAGAGATGGCATGGATTACACACGACCCCGGGAAAAAGTGGGGCTCACCAGTACTTGCTGAAAGATGATGAGGAGGCACCACTAATGGAGAACTGAGCTACCTACTATGGACCCACCTACATCCATATAAAAGATGTAGCGCCCCCGGCAAAAGGGACGTTAGTACTGTGGAATAGTACTAGCATGTATGAGCGAACTTTACTCAAAGTAAAATCAAGATATGCACAGATACAAAGATGTTAAAGGAATCAACACATAGTGCACAGTGATATAGCAACCAGTACAATTGAGAGCCTTACAGATTCTAATTTCAACACAATCACATTTCAACTTTATTACATTCTGTTGCGGCGTGCAACCCGATCCAACCTTACATTTTACACTCCACCCTTGTTACCTCTCCACCCTTATCACTTCGTGTTGCTGCGTGCAACTCGATCCCACCGTACAATATTACACTTAACCCTTATTACCTCTCCACCCTTATTACTTTGTGTTGCGGCGTGCAACCCGATCCCACCGAACCATCACACTTCATAGCAAAAAAATAACAACCCACAATTCAATCATAGGGCTTCATATCATCAAGAGTACAATTTCATAACACCTAAACAATCATGTGTTCACAATAGTCTTTATCATCCATTAATTCAGCCACAAAGGTATTCATCAACAAGAATATAAATTCATTACAACCAACAATCCATACGAAGTTAAGCCACAATAAACCTTGCCAACAATGAGTCATATACGATATTTCCATGGTCATTTAATTCAATTAGATCAATTCACATTTCCCCTTCATCACTTGTTACATAACCCTTATCACTTAGATACATTTACATATTTGAGTTTGTTATCAATCTTTCATACCAACATACTCAAGCATTTAATGAACCTTGCACATGTTAGAGCAATCACTTAGAAGTCACCTTTCACAATCTCAATTATCACGATACTCGACTAAGAAAAATCAGAGAATGCAATCTCACACCTCAACAAAACCAGGCAATCAATTCACATATACTCAGTAAGAAACTCATACCGAATGTTTGGACACCAACAAGGTGACTCTACGAAGATTAAAGTTAGCCATACATACCTCGAGTCATCCCTTTTTTAATTTCTATCGCAATTCACCGGACCATCTAGCACCGTCAATCAATTCCACAATGTGACATATTTCACTTAGAATTAGGAATCTTGTACTTAATTGAGAATTTTTATCAAACATTATGTGACCCTTTAGACTACTAACCCCCTTTTGAGAATAATTACCCAAACTTGTTCTTCCCTTTACTAGATTATGGGATTTAATTCACACACATGCAAGATTTCACTTTTTATTTTCAAGGCTCAACCTATGTGTGTTTTATTCTTACACAAAATCTGGGAAATTGGGAAATTGGGTGAAGACTTTCCTCTTTGAGTGAAGAAGATGACGATAACTTGATAATTTCCGGGCTTGAGTGATTTTGGAAAACCAAATTGGATGATGTTGAAACCTTCTCTCTCAAGAACTCTCTTCTTCTCTCTCTATTTTTGGTTAGAAATTCGTTAAAAATGAAGGGAATAGGTGTTTTATAAAACAAGGGGTCGGGTTTAAAATTTAGAAAACAGGAGCCCCGACACAGAGATGCGGTCAGGAATGCGATCACATTCCGGCTATGCGGTCTGCATTCCTGTCGCATAGTTGGCCTTCAAATGGGCCAAATGGGAACCACACTGACCAGGTATGCAACCACTATGCGGTTCACATACCTGTTATGCGATCGCATAACCTCCCTCGTAAAAACTATGGGGCAAGAATGCGACAACTATACGGTCCGCATACCCAAAATGCGATTGCATTCAGGGCCGCATAGTTGTCCTCCCCTTTGGACAGTAGACTGTCCAGGCATGCGAGCACTATGCGGTCCGCATACCTGTTATGCTATCGCATAGTGCGTCGCATAACGTGCAATTTCTTGAAAATTTAATTTTTTAAGTTCTGGGATACTTTTTACTCAAACTAGGACCGGTTTAAGAATTTCTATAGTTATAACAGCACAGGGACCTATTCGGGCATTATTTTAGACATAGAAATTTTACGGGTCTTTACACATAACTAGAAGTCTTGTTTATAGACCCCTTGCATTAGAAATCATGTCCATAGGATCTGTGCATATTTTATAACATACATACATTAGTTACCATGTCTATAGGATTCTATCTATTTGAATAATAACCTTCTTGGCAAGTTGCTTAAGATTCTGCCCATATACGACTTAGATATCATGCCTATATGAGATAAAAAAAATCAGTTTCAAAACCTAGAAATCATGCCTATAGGGTGAAATCATATCTAACACCAAGAAATCATGTCTTTCAGATTTAATCTAATAGTTTTCATGCCTATAGGGTGAAATCATTTCAAACACCTAGAAATCATGCCTATAGGAGTAAACTAATTCTGCAAATTAGAAAGCATGCCTATAGGGTCTAAAGGATAAAGACCTGTCTGTTAAAATCAGTAACTCGTTATAGGTCTAATTAACAGATTTACATATCATGCCTATAGGACTCTATTCTGGTTATCACCTCAGGCAAGCCTATAGGATTATTATGAATTCTGTGCTTAAAGACTGTGATATCTTGCTACCTAGAATATGCCCATATTCAAGGACTAAAATCAGTAAGCAAATTGATAGGTACCGCTGCTCGTTTTAATAAACTGCCGTCTTATATTCTGTTTATGCTCATCTAGATATCCTGCCTATAGGGTATTAAAGTGATAAAACCTGTTGTCTGAATTGCGTGCATTGGTTGTTTACTTGTCGAGGTTAACGCGAGCCCTTATTTGCTCCTTATGTAACAGCCCTATTTGATTTTTTGTTTGTCGCTTAGTTTTCTCATTTTTCAGCAACATAGGTCAGTCTAGAACTACCTTAAATAGAGGTCCTAAATACCTCCCGGGCCATAGGTAAGGGACGGGTAGTGCACACTTAAGGAACGAGTTAAAAGCTATTAGAACGCTTAGGTAATAACTGAAAGATAGTAATTGTGTAGTAAAGGAGATGATGACCACCCGTGCGCTAATGCTATGTGTAGCACCCCAACTTCGGGAAAGTTACCAAGTATTGCACGGAAATGATCCTATAGACTAAGAAACTTAGGACCCCTTTAATTCCTGCTGAAAAAAGTTGTCTAAATTGCTTTATTTTCTTTTAATGACTATTTCGTTTAATTAAGTTCGGTCGGGACCCACCTTTGTGCACCTTGAGGGGTTCCTAACACCTTCCCTCAAGGTAATTTCGATCCTTTACCCGATCTCTGGTGATGCAAACTAGTATCATGAGTTATTAGATTTAGGTGTCCTAACGCACCTTAATCCGTTAGGTGGCGACTCTTCGAATCTCATATCTCATCCCAAAAGGGAAGGGAGTTGTCTTATTAAATGTCGAAACCCGATTTCTCGAGAAAAAGGGGGCGCGACAGCATGGCGACTCTGCTGGGGATAATTAGGCTCTTAGCATAACAAATTTCTTTTGTGTATTAGTCTTTAAGCATGCCTTATTCTGTTAATACGTGTGCACCGTTTCCTTTTCCCACTTTATGTGAATTTAATTTCCTATTTTCAAGCATTTATGATTTCTTTTTACTATGGAAACTAACTTGTCTCTTTGTTTTCTTTCTTAAACGCCTTTTGAATTATTAAATACCGCCTTTATTATTTTCTTTTAACTTGCAAATACGTGACAACGTGCTATTTACTGTTGTCTAAATCATGCTCAACATCATATTCCACTCGTACGTAATCAATACTTTAGCAACACTTGATGAGTGTTTACGCTCTTCCTACATATCACCCCTTAAATTCGGAAAGAATTATTTGCGGTAAAACTAGTCGATCAGTGGTGCAGTCGACGGTTCTGTGTCTTTACCCCTCGAGCTTTGAGGGTACCAGTCTAGACCTCTATAGAAACCTTACTTTGATTAATTGTACATGCATCATGGTGAAACCTAGCCAGGGTTAATATGTTGTTCACATAATAGCCCATTAAGAAAAGCCTTTTCCAAAAGTCCACCAGGGTTTCCATAATCCCAACGGACGCAACCACGATCTGTGCATTAATTTGGAGAAATAAGTGCCAATATGCTAATCACTGATGTATAAATAGTCGAATGTGGAGGGGGAAAGGGCGTAACCTCATTCGTTTTGCAGAAAATGAGGCACGAAGTACCCAGGTTTTGCATGATCCGTAACATACCACCATTGTTGCTAGATTGGTGGGAAGATCTTTCATCAAGTGACAAAAAGCATGTGGAAAAGGCCCTGGGAAATTTTCCTTCTTTATTGGACATCCAACCGAACAATGTATTGATTGAAGCCGCCACAACGTTCTGGGACAGTGAAAGATCCGTGTTTCACTTTGGAAATATAGAAATGAACCTTCTCTTGGAAGAAATAGGGGGATTCGCTGGAATGACTTGGGACAGTCCCGATTTATTGGTGCCAGAAAATCGTACCGCTAGGGGGTTTCTGAAAATGATGGGTATGAAAAAGACCGACGATTTGGAGTGCCTGAAGAAATCCTACATACCCTTTGACTATCTCTATGAACGATATGGTCATAGAAAATCCTATCGTATCTACCATGATGAATTCTCTATCACTTCCTTGGGTTGTATTCACCGCAAGGTTTTTGTGTTCATCGTTTGCTTCCTGGGTATGATAGTGTTTCCGATGAAATAGGACAGAATTCATACCAGACTTGCCATGGTAACAAAAACCCTGATGGAGGAGATCGAGGGGAAAACATACACCATTGTCCCTATGATCATAGCAGACATATATCGGGCCTTGGACCACTGCTAGAAGGGATTCAAACACTTCGAGCGTTGTAATCTGTTGCTACATGTTTGGTTGTTAGAGCATCTCCGGAGAGGTCAATACCGTCAAGAGTTTCCATGAAGGCCGTGGAATGATCATATACCTTTCCATCACCCTAAGAGAATGACCTATATCCCTGACAGGTTTGCTCAACCAGAGAGTGCAACAGAATGGGTGCAGCTTTTCGACAATTTGACTGAGGATCGGGTCCAATGGATGTTCGAATGGTTCCCAACTGATTGTTGATACCTAATTTTCCCTATATTATTTTTAAAATGCATATATAGCTTCAAAATAATGCATGAGCATCAATTAATATTTTTCATAATTTCCGCTTTTTCTAAGGATTTTTATTAATTTATCCCAGTATTTTATTTATATAAATAATTACTAATTGCATCACAAATGGTTTTATGATAATTTTATTTGCTTAATTTTATCATTTATATCTACGCTAAGTTTTAATTATTTCACGAATAGCCATATTTACATTTTAGGGTTGTAACTGCAATAACTTTGCAATAATAGCCCACAAGTACATAATTACTTTATTTCACAAGAAAATGACATTTTTTATTTTTATAATATTAAGTAATTATTTTAAATCATTTTATGCATCAATAGAATTTTTTATTATATATTATCTATTTTATAAATTATTTATCAAATTAATTGGGTATTTAACAAATGGCCTCTTTTAATTTAATTTCATTTTTTCGGATCTGGCCCAAACCATTACCCTTAGCCCAATTAAAATACCCATAACCCAATTTTCTATCTGACCCGCCCAACCCCAGATCAAATCCTGGCCGTTGATCTCAGAGATCAACGGTCCAGGATGTTGTTACCTTTTTAAATTACTCCTAACACCCTAAGCCTAATCATTTCCAAACCCCCGCCGGCCCTGTTTCCCTTCCCTCTTCCGTTCTCTCTCAAACTCTCCCCTAAAACCTAGCCGCCGTCACCGGAAAATCACCCGTTCATGGGGTTTCTCTGTAATTTTCGGCCCCTACCGGCCTCTCACCTCTTCTGGTTGTTCGATTATGTTGATTTATGAAGAATCTCGAAGAGAAACCAGATTTGTTCAAAACCATTTAATAGGCCTACCTATGGCCATCTCCATTTGTGGGTATTATTTTCTCCGTGTTTATGGCTCGAATCTATGATTTTAAACCAGGTTCCTTTCATCTCTGTCATTTTTTTAAAAACCCTAATCTTATACTACTCGAATCTGTTCAGATCCTTATAGATCTGAGATATTCTTAAGTTCTTTTTCCATTTCTCTTTAAAACTTCCTATGTTTCCTTACTATTGACCGATTTTTTTATTTTCATTAAAAGCTAGGGTTTCATCCTTTTAAAGTTTTGCAAAGTACCAAGTTTTTAAGTTTTTAACCTTGATTCTCTTTACTTGCTTGATCGTTTCTCGTGTCTATGCCCTAACCCTAGGTTTCTCTGCTGATTGCATTGATCACTTCAATATTTTCCCGTTATTGTTTATCTCTGTCAATCAATATATATTGACTGATTTTGTTTAGGGTTCGAATTATATTTTCCTGTTAAAATTAGTGCTTCTCTGTGATTTTACTTATTTTCCTTATTTTTGACTTTAATTAGTACTACTTTCCCTAATTAGACTATTAGTCTAAAATAGGGATTTAATTGAANTGATTTAGGGATTTAATTGACTCCTATATGGTCAGTAATTGATTCACTTACCTTATTTGAATCCCAATTTGAGTCGCTAAGGGATTCTCCCCCAATTTAAGGGGTCCTTTCCGGATTCTTTTGTGTGAATTGATTAAGTTAATTCCTCATTTAATTGATTTATTACCTTGTTTTATGAACTCTGATTCTATTCTTGCCTTGCTTGTTTACCTTTCTAAGTTCTATATAAACCTTTCTCTTATCTTTCTGTTACTTGTGTTTGCTATACTGTCTAGCCGGCTGAAAGCCAAGGCTAGACTATTGGGTTCTGCATCCTTTTACCTTCCTGTTTGCTTTTTTAAATGGTATGTCTCTCCTCCTATTGTCATTCATTATGCTATGAAGTTTAAACCTATGTGCTTTCATGTCTATTTCTCTACTTATGTGTGGTTAAGCCCATGTCTTTCCTGTGTATTGATTTGAATTAACATGACTACTTATGTCTTTCCTATTTTGTTGATTTGATTAGCAATAACTACTTCTGTGTAGTTAAGCTTCTGTGTTTCCTGTTTATTGATCTTGATACGCTCAAATTATACCTTATAATAGTGTAAAGCGATCGATGTCAAACATAGTAACCCAACGAGGTTGGGGTCGAAGCCCACAGGGAATAGGCGTGAAAAGGTTACTTGACTAGTGTGAATCTTAACTTAAATCGTATTTCTATTCCGTTAGAGTAACAAGAATATGGTAGTAGAATGGATTATAATTTTGTGACATAGTAACAAGATGATTAAATAAGGTTGTAATTAATTTGATTATCTAAACCAAGGTTGTGTCTCCTTCAATGAAGTATAATGCTACCGGTGTTAATATGATATATTTCTAATGGAAGGTCCTTTTGATATGCAAATGATTTCTAAATGACTACCCAATATTTTCCAATAGTTGGGTAGTATTTCTCTTTATGATTTTTCCAAATATAAAAGAGTTGCAATTAAGAGTAATCAATTTATGCCAAATAAAATACACTTATTCCTAAGCGATTCCATTAAACAAGGTTTAAAACCTTGAGTCTTTGATATTTACTCCTACCAAACCCTAACTCACTTTTCCAAGTAGAGAAAGAATATAAGGGTGCTTCCTAATGTTTGCAACCACTAACAATAAATGAAGAATTAGAAGTAAATAAATATCAACCAACCATTATACATATATTCAATGTTAAACACCCATTGACATTACATCCATTTAGGGTCCACAACCTTAGTATTTAAAACTAGCCACACATGCTAAATACAAAAACAAGAGAATATTAAATGTCATAAATTGTTACAAAAGTGCAAGATTCTTCACTTCAAAGATTCCAAAAGATGGGACTATTCAAAGTTTGGATTGTAGCTCTTTTTCCAGACAAGATGCCCCCACAAAACCCCGATAAATATATTTATAGTGGGCTAAAACTCGGGGCCAATTTCGGACAAAAATGCCCTTCCAGGTCAAATATGCGACTGCATTTCTGTCGCATAACATATATGCGGTCCGCATTCTGTTCAAACACACCGAATCTTCAAAAACCTAGGTTCCAGGAAGTCGCCGTATTCAAGTTATGCGGTCCGCATTGTTGATATGCGGCTGCATAGTGTCATTGCATTTATGCTCTCAGCCACTTCTATAGGAGGTTTGCGATCCATTATGCGGCCCGCAAACCTGTTATGTGGTCGCATAATGGACCTCATTTCTTCACTTCGATTTGGCCACACTGACTGTTGGGCTCTGCGGTTCACCTGGGCATTATGCGGTCCGTATTTTGCCTATTCTTGTCTTTCTTCGGCTTTTTGATTCCATTTTCATGTTTATGGGTCCTCAAGCTTCATACACTGCAAAACATCAAAATTACATAAGTATAAAATACCATTGCATTTAAAACGAGCTAAAATCTAAGATATTGGTATTAAATGTGCCGAAGTTCTCCGGCACATCAACACCCCCAACTTAAACTCGTGCTTGTCCTCAAGCAACTAAAACAACTCTATCCTATTCTAGACTCCAACTAAACGACATGAAACAATAGTGACCGTGGACGGTGTTAATCATCAGTATTACAAGCATGCAATTTCATTTATTTACCCTTCCTGAACGATCACTGCTATTTACAAATAAATTGATCAACTTGTGAACTTTGAGCCTCGACCAATTTGAAAAAACGTTACTCTCAGCTGGGTGCCTTTGCATTGGACTTCAAGAACTCAACTTCTGTTAGACCTCACAGTTCATACGCCCTCACCAGAAAGAAAGTCTCAAACTCACAATATTTACAATGAAAACAAAAAGGGACATATTCACAAAGACACTCACTCTCACTAAGAGTTTCAAGTGTTACAACACATCATACCATAAGCTTGCCCTTATTTTAATTCGTCGCCTATTCAAGAACATTTTGTTGGAGATCCCATAAGGACTTTTTAAGCTTGTAATGTAGGCTTAGGGAAGGGTCGGATAAACATTTGGGTACAAGTGACTACACCCTCCTTGAACACTACTCACATTTTTCTGTCTTGTTGTCCTTTGTTTCTTTTCAAACCACACAACCCTCATTGACTCCTAGTTACCAACATCGAACCACCTTGAATACCTCTCTAATTTTCTTCAAGACTCCATATTTCGATATATATATATAAATATTTCTTTTTCTTCTTTTGTTTTATTTTCTTTTGGAGCTTGAATAGTTTCATGTGAACACTTTGAGGTATAGGTTCTTACACTCAATATACAACCTTACCAATTTCCAACTTGACACCATACCCCCAACTTAGGCTTTTAGCCTCATTCTCAATGTTCAAGGAGGGACGGGTTCAAAAGAGGGAATTATTTTACAAAATGGGAAAGGTTTGTAATGAGGTGACCAAACAAAAAGGTTAAAGGCTCAAATAGGGTAACTAGTGATAATGTCTATACAATGGCTAGCTTGAAAGGCTAACTGGGTTTTCAAATAACACAAAGGCTGCCTAAGGTCATTTATCTAANAGCTTGAATAATTTCATGTGAACACTTTGAGGTATAGGTTCTTACACTCAATATACAACCTTACCAATTTCCAACTTGACACCACACCCCCAACTTAGGCTTTTAGCCTCATTCTCAATGTTCAAGGAGGGACGGGTTCAAAAGAGGGAATTATTTTACAAAATGGGAAAGGTTTGTAATGAGGTGACCAAACAAAAAGGTTAAAGGCTCAAATAGGGTAACTAGTGATAATGTCTATACAATGGCTAGCTTGAAAGGCTAACTGGGTTTTCAAATAACACAAAGGCTGCCTAAGGTCATTTATCTAACTAAATGTACTTATCATTAGTATCGAAAGACCAACCGGGCAAGTTCTAGATGAAAAAAGTAAACACGAGAATTATTTACACAAAACTAACACACATGGCACATGAACTATTTGGCTCAACATTGTTTTACACTTGGAAACACGGAGATAATTCTAAGTAAGCATAGAGTCACAGAGCGAGCCTCAAGTTCACCTAGATGATCAACAATATTTGTTTTGTTTTATAACAACGGAAGGGTATAGGTTATTTACAGCCATACATGCTTGAAACTAGACACTCACACCAAACCGGTCAAAATGTTTCATCCTACTGCCATGGTTCTACTATCCCACCCCCAAATTAAAATCATGCATTGTCCCCAATGCATAAGAATTGGAAAACAGAGTATTAGGTTCGGCATTCTGATTTTCACATTGATCTCAACCATGCTCGGGAAATCCTTTTCAAGTCTTCTCCAGGAAGGGCTCCCTAGGGCTCACTAAGCGCTATGGGAGTTTGTAGCCTGCTGAATGGTTATGGGATCACCCTCTGATACTGGGGCTGGGACTGATGAAATCGCAGCCTGAGGAGTGACCTCCACAGGTGGAGGAGGGACCTCCACTTGCCCTGATGATGGGACTGGGGCCTGGGAGCTGCTAGCCTCGCCTGTTGATGGCGGAATGGTCGATGATGTGGCTTTGGTGACCATGTCTGCTAGAGAGTGCTCTATCACCGTCCGAATAGCTGCTTTTTCTTCCCTTTCTGTAGCTGTAGGCACGACAACCTGCTTGCCTTTCTCCTGAGGACCCTCATCCTCCTCAGACCATGACTCCTCATTGGTCTCCTCCTCGTCTGTCTCCTCATCCTCGTACCCAGCAGAGTGTCTGGAATCGTCCCCAGAAGGGATGTCAATGTCTGCAGGGGGAGCTGGAGTCAGGGAAGCCACGACAGTCTATGGCTCAGGAGCTGTCATCACTGTGGAAAAGTCAAGGTCTAACCCAGCCACATATGTGCCCGCTCTCTGCTCTCCTTCCTTGGGCATGAAGGAGGATACATCGAACTCCAGATTTTTCATTTTGTTGAGCTCGGTCTTCAGTGTGTCAACCTCATCACGGAGCTTGGGTAGGCCTCCAACCTCACCCGCTCTATCCTCTCAAGTTGTACCTCAATCCGCTTGAGGCGATCCTCATAAGATGCATGCTGCTGCTGGAGTGCTGTAACTGAGGACTGGATAAGAGTAAGAGCCTGCCTCATCAGAGTGGGGAGGTCTTTCAAAAGCCGGTCTACCTTCGCATTGGCATGTTGAACTAAGAGACCTAGCCTCGAAAGAGCTGGCAGTGCAGCAGAAGGCTGAGCAATAGTAGCCTGAGAAGTGGGCTGTGGAGTGGCAGTGGATGCCACTGTGGCCGGAGGAGAAATAGGTGGCTGGGAGTCTGAGATCTCTATAGCAGCAGGAATCTGGATATGAACCTCTGGAAGAGCAGCATCTACCTGTGGCACTGCGTCACTGATGCGCGTGATATCAATATCCTCCAGTGCTTTCCCAATCTTGTCTTTGTGTGGTAGTGAAGGGACTTCCACAGCCTTACAAAGAGCTGTGATCAAGCATGGGAAGGCAAGTGACGTGGCTGTCTGGTTGGCGCAAACCCCTAACTCTCGGAAAATAATGTCACCCACATCAATCTTGATCCCAGTCATAATGCATGCAATGAGAAGAGCTTTCTCAATGCTTATGTCCGTCTCATTCCGGGATGGTATCAAGCGAGAGGTGACAAATCTGAGCCAGAATCTACCCTCTCGTGTAAGATCTTCCTTGAATATTTTATGCAGAGGGTCAATCCAAGCAGGGGTCCCCTTTGCGATCACTGTGTCAATCCAAGAAGATTCACCATCTCTGTTGGCCCATTTGACCTCATACTCAAATGTGCCCAGACTCCAGCTTTTAAAGTAAAGATCATTTATCGTGCCCTTGTCACAAAGCACTGACTTCCCCCGAACCATGACCAATTCACAAAAGACTTTGTTGTGCTTGTGATGAACTGTTCTGGAGGCCCCGTAGGATGCATAGAACTCTCGCACCATTGTTTCATTGAAATCATCAGGCACCTCAGTGAAGAAATACCAGTTTCTCTCTTCAAGGATTTTTCGTTTTGTGAGCCCTTCTTTATACAGACTCCTAGAGCCTGTGACCTCAAGACGGAGTTGGAAATCATCTCCCATCTTTCTTCTTGCCTCAGCCTGTAGGTTGACTGAGGGCAAGGTCTCCTCCTCATCAAACTGGGAGGGATGTTGAGCAATAGGTCGAGATGGTTCTTGTCGTGAACGTTTGGCTTGTTGTACTAGATGGCCGGATGAGCTCCTCTTCTTACCAGCAATAGATTTCTTTGGAGCCATATCTGTAAATAAACGAAGTGTGAGCGACATAGCAGACATCAAAGAAAAATGTTACAAAGAAAGTCAAATATGCGATAGGTTATGCGGTCGCATAATCACTATGCGCACCGCAAACCTGTCGCAAAATATCAGTATGCAAGAAAGGAAACAATTATGTGATGAGTTATGCGATCGCATATCCAGTATGCGGTTCGAATAACCATCGCAAAACTGAGCACTAGAAAAGGTCAACACACTATGCGATCGCAAAACCCATCGCATAGTTGGATATGCGATCGCAGAACTGCCGCAAAGAACATGCCATGGTTGGCCAATGATTGTATGGGAATGCGGTGGCTTTGCGGTCCGCATATCTCTTATGCGATCTCAAAGACATCGCATTTGGTCTTCTTCCTCAGATCACCTAGGGTTTAGTATGCGGCAAGAATGCGGACCGCAAATCGACTCTGCGGGCCACAAAGAGTCATCGTCCCCATGTTTTGCTTCTATCCCTAACAATGGTGGTCCCTAAATTCACTACCTAGAAAGCTTAACTTACTAATTATGCAAGAACCCACATGACGAGCAGATAACCCCAAAGAACAACACAAAATTAAAGAGAAAACAAAGGACTAAAAATCACGTGAACAACAAACACAAAATTAAACTAAAAATAACAGAGATGAGGTAAGGAAGGAGGACATACTAGAGGTAGATGAATGAGACACAAGCAAGGAGATGGATTCAAGAAATGTGATCTTTGTTCACTTTGTCTAATTTCAAACTAGTCGTATTCCTCTCTTCTTTTTTTTTTTTTTTTTTTGCTTTTGTTTTGTTTAAGTGTGTATTGTGTGCAAATGACAGGGGTTATGCAAAGTGGGTGGGGTTACTTACCTAGTGAGAATTCGATGCGTAAGTGACCACATAACACATTATGCGACCGCATAAGTGTTATACGGTAATGTTAGATCAGATCGCTCACACCCATTATGTGGTGCACCTTTGCGATCGCAAAAACAATATGCGATCCGCAAAGTGCACATCTTCGCCGCATTTTGGAAACCAATTTTTTCTCCAACAAACTGTCCAGGTCTGCGATGACTATGCGGTCCGCATAGTCAATAGACGACCGCATACGTGCAGCAAACCTCCCTTAGTGATTTTTCTTCCATTTCATACGCAATTTCAACCTGTTTTATGACCTTTTGGATCACCTGCACTCTAACACACACTTAAATTTCTCAATTTAATCTATCTAACCAAAATTAAAAATTAAGGACAAAAGGATGTTACCACATATGGGTTGCCTCCCATGAAGCGCTTGATTTAACGTCGCGGCACGACGAAGTTGGCCCCTCTTCGGGCTTACTCATTGGCCGGGCATGGACCATCTTTGAGAGCCAACTGTTCCACCAAGTATTTTTCTCCATTTGTGCCCAAGTAGTTCTTGACTCGCTGGCCATTTAATTTGAAGGTTCGGAGGCCATCCTCAGATTCTAATTCCACAGGTCCAAAAGGGGATACATCTATCACCTTGAACGGGCCAGACCACTTAGATTTGGGTTTGCCCGGAAACAATTTGAGCCTTGAGTTGAAGAGAAAAACCAAGTCACCCGACTGGAACTCCCTTTTCAAGATCTTTATGTCGTGAACGAACTTCATCCTTTCTTTGTACACAGTTGCGCTCTCATATACATGGAAACAGAATTCTTCCATTTCATTGAGTTGTGTTAACCTCAAAGTTGCAGCTTCAGCCCAGTCTAGGTTCAACCTTTTCAGAGCCCACATGGCTTTGTGTTCCAGCTCTACGGGTAGATGACATGCCTTGACGAAGACTAACCGGTAAGGATAAGTGCCAATAGGGGTCTTGTACGTTGTGCGGTATGCCCACAACGCATCATCTAGCTTCCTTGACCAGTCGGTCCTGTTTGCATTAACCATTTTTGCTAGAATATTAGCTATCTCCCCGTTGGAAACTTCAACTTGGACACTTGATTGGGTTGATAAGGTGTGGCCACCTTCTGCTTGACGCCATATTACTCTAGTAGCCCCGTGAAAGCCTTGTTACAGAAGTGAGACCCACCATCACTAAGAATGGCTCTAGGAGTGCCAAACCGTGTGAATATGTTTTTCTTTAAGAATTCAGTTACACTCCTTACCTCATTGTTTGGTAGGGAAATTGCTTCAAGCCACTTGAACACATAGTCCACAACCACCAAGATGTATTCCATACCGCATGATCTTACAAAGGGGCCCATAAAGTCAATTCCCCACACATCAAAGATCTCGACCTCCATCACAAAGTGCATTGGCTTAGAGATTGATCCCTGCCTCTGACATTGGTCACAAGCCTTGACCATTTGATTGGCATCATGATAAATAGACGGCCAATAATAGCACATTCAAGTACCTTCGTCGCCGTTCGATTACCCCCATGAAAACCCCCAACAGGTGAGTCATGGCATGCCTTTAGAATTTGCATCATCTCCTCTTCTGGAACACACCTCCTAATGATGTTATCACCAAAAATGCGGAACAAGAATGGTTCTTCCCAATAATATTGCCGACACTCTCTCAAAAACTTCTTCTTTTGGTAAGCTTCCAATCCATCCGGAATGAGGTCACTAACCAAGTAGTTAGAAATATCGGTGTACCAAGGAGTAGATGAAGAAGACAATGCCAAAAATATGTTCATCAGGGAAGGCATCATAGATGTCAAGATTTTCCTTCGGTCGCCCGTCTTCTTCAAGCCTAGAGAGATGATCTGCCACTTGGTTTTCTGTGCCCTTTCGGTCCTTGACCTCAAAGTCAAATTCTTGCAATAAGAGGACCCACCGGATTAACCTGGGTTTCGCATCTTTCTTTTCCATGAGATAACAAAGAGCGGCATGATCGGTGTAGACCACCACCCTAGAGCCCAACAAATAATCTCAGAACTTTTCAAAAGCATATACAATGGCAAGAAGCTCTTGCTCTGTCACAGTATAGTTCACTTGCGCACCATTGAGTATCTTGCTTGCATAATAAATGGGATGAAGAACCTTGTTATGCTGTTGACCCATAACTGCTCCAATAGCTACACCACTGGCGTCACACATGAGCTCGAATGGAAGAGACCAATCCGGTGTGACAATAATGGGTGCCGTGGTGAGCTTCTCTTTTAGCTCCTCAAATGACTTAAGGAACTTTTCATCAAACACAAACTTGGCATCTTTTTCAAGGATCTTGCACATAGGATTTGCAATTTTTAGAAGTCCTTGATAAAACGCTGATAAAATCCGGCATGCCCTAAAAAGCTTCGGACACCTTTTACCGATGTTGGTGGAGGAAGTTTGGAGATTATTTCAACTTTTTCTCGATCAACCTCTATGCCATGTTTTGAAAATTGTGCCCCAAGACAATGCCTTCGTCCACCATGAAGTGGCATTTCTCCCAGTTAAGTACAAGGTTGGTCTCCTCACATCGCTTGGGCACTTGTCTAAGGTTGTCAAGACAATGCTCAAAAGAATCACCTACCACCGAAAATTCATCCATGAAGACCTCTAGGAAATCGTCCACCATGTCTGAGAAGATGGACATCATGTATCTTTGAAAGGTAGCCGGAGCGTTGCATAAACCAAACGACATCCGGCTAAAGGAAAAAGTCCCATATGGGCAAGTGAATGTTGTCTTTTCTTGGTCCTCCAATGCTATATTGATTTGGTTGTAGCCGGAATAACCATCAAGGATGAAATAGAATGATCTTCCTGCTAGCCGATCAAGCATTTGCTCAATAAAAGGCATAGGGAAATGATCTTTGCACGTGGCACTGTTGAGCTTTCGATAGTCCATGCATACTCTTCACCCGGTGACCGTCCGTGTAGGGGTAAGCTCATTCTCTTCATTGTGAGTTACTTTCATGCCTCCCTTCTTTGGCACACATTGTAGCGGACTCACCCACGAACTATACGCAATGGGGTAGACAACCCCGACATCCAACCACTTGATTATTTCGTTCTTTACCACCTCTTGCATCAATGGATTCAATCTCTTTTGGTGTTCAACACTCGGCTTGATTACGTCCTCCAATTGGATTTTATGCTCAAAATTTTCGGCTGGAATCCCTCGTATGTCCGCTATTGTCCATCCAATTTCTTGTTGGTGTTCCCACAAGACATTCAACAATTTTCCTACCTGCACATCATCCAATTGAGAGGAAACGATTACGGGTAAAGTATCATTAGAGCCAAGAAATTTGTACCTCAAATGTGATGGAAGTAGATTGAGCTCAGTATATGGTGGATCAATGATGGAAGGCTTTGGGGGAGGAGTGACTCTATTCTGTAAGTCAAGAGAGAGCTTCTTCAATGCATAAGAGTAGGACCCACGTCCTTCCAATACATTCACAGCTTCTACATACCCCTCCATGTCTTCTCCATCAAAATTTACCAAGATTGTTGCCAAGGCCTCACCAAGGCACTCTTCCTCCATCTTCACGTCACTAGCATCCTCGACCTCATCAACAACATCTATTACCGAGATCCCTTCATATGCATTCGGCAACTTCAAACCCTTACTAGCTTGGAAAGTGACTTCCTCATCATTCACTCGGAATTTGATTTCATTTCATTACGAGTCCATCAAAGCTCTTCCCGTGGCAAGGTAAGGTCTTCCCAATATGATAGGAATTTCCTTGTCAATTGCACAATCAAGGATAACAAATTTTGTCGGGAGAAGGAACTTTCCCACTTTCAGTAAGACATCATCAGCAATACCCATGGGTCTCTTGATTGAACGGTCGACCATTTGCAATCTCGTACTTGTAGGTCTTGGAAACCCCAATCACGCTTGCTTGTAAATAGCAAGAGGAATCAAGTTTATGCTAGCACCATTATCACAAAGTGCCCTTGCAAAATCTCTCAATCCGATAGTACATGGAATGGTGAATGCTCCCGGGTATTCCTTCTTCTCAACGGTTGTCGTGGCAATAATAGAACTAACCCGGTGACTCATGCTCACCTCTTCATTCTTGGGGGATCTCTTCTTGTCCATCAAGTCTTTTAAGTATTTGGCAAATCTCAACATCTCTTGGAAAGCCTCTAAGAAAGGGAAGTTTACCGAAAATTGCTTAAAAATATCATAGAACTTCTCAAACTTGCCATCATCTACCCTTCTTGCAAGCCGTTGAGGGAATGGAGGAGTAGGTCGAGGAATCGGTGGAGGAGCTTTTGGGGTCTCCTTCACCTTTTCCTTAACCTCCTCATGCTTTGCTTTTTGTGTTTTTACCTCTTAGGAGGGCTTCTCACTTTCAACAACAACCGGCACTTCAACTTGTGCCTCAATTTCTTGCTCAAGATCATCTACCTCAACTACTTGTTCACTCTTATCTTGAAGGACCTTCCCGCTTCTAGTCATAATAGCCATGCAATGAGAAGATGAACCGCTCACATTCCCCTTGGGGTTGATAATTGTATCACTTGGAAGAGTAGTTTTTAGCTTGGGATTTTGTTCTCTTGACAAGTCTCGCATTTGCATCTCAAGCTTTTGGATAGAGGTGGTATGTGACCCCACGATTTTGGACATGTTCTTCATTGTAGCATCACCTCTCTCTTTATTTTGCAAGATCTTTTCAAGCATCCCATCTAACTTGGATTCATTTGAAGGACCCTCCTTGTAATATTGCCCCTTCGGTGGAACATAGGGGTTGTAGCTCCGGTTGGCATAATTGCTATTGTTGTTGTTCTAATTACCTTGACTCGACCCACCTTGGTCATTGCGCCAATTTTTTTGGCCTTGCCCTTGTGGGTTTGGCCTCCATTGATTTTGTTGGCGATACCCTCCTTGAGAATTATGAACATAGTTGGCTTCTTCAAACTCTTGATTTCCCATCGGTTGCATGTCTTCCACAACATTTTACCTTCTTCGTTTGGCTCTCCGTGAACATCTTTGTCAACACATCAATGTTGGTGGCAAGACCGGCAATCAATTGGTCTATCTCTTGATTTTCTTTGTTCATTTATGTAAGAGAGGGAGTACCACAAGAAATTCCACCGCTAGCATCTTCGGAATGTCATGCTTGATTGTGTTTGGCCATTTTATCCAGAATTTGTGTAATCCGGGTGAATGATTTGTCCATGAAATATCCGTCTGCTGCATTTTTTGCTATGGACTGGGACAATGGATCCAAACCCATGTATAAATTCTCCATCAAAATACCATCCAGAAAACCATGGTTCGGTGACCTCACTAAGTATAACTTGAATCGGTCCCACGCTTCATGTAAATGTTCTCCTGGTATTTGTTTGAAGAAGAAGATTTTATCTCTAAGCTCAGACTTCTTGCTTTGGGGGAACCACTTGGACAAAAAGGCACGGACAAGCTCGGGCCAAGAAGTGATAGATTGAGGAGGTAGATTTTGAATCCACTTTCTCGCTTCTCCAGTCAATGAGTATTTGAATACTCGAAATCTCAAGGCGTCGTCTGTTGCATTGTTCTTCTTATGCATGGCGCAAACACCCAAGAAGTTCCTAAGGTGTTGCATTGGATCATCATCGGTAGAGTTTCTGAATAATCCTTCTGCTTTAAGCATTAGGATTAACCCGTGTTCTACTTTGAATGTAGCAGCTTCAACCCGTGGAGGAAGGATAGCGTTGGTATCATCAAGATATTCCTCAATGTCCGCAAAGGGATTCTCATCTTCATCATAATCGGCCATTCTCACCTATCACACCAAGCAAAGCAAGCAAAATTTGATGGAATAGAAGAGATGTAAAGTAAAGTTCACACTAGTTAGTAATTTCAAATCCGTATTCCCCGGAAATGGAGCCAAAATTTGATACGCTCAAATTACACCTTAAATAGTGTAAAGCGATCGATTTCAAATATAGTAACCCAACGACGTTGGGGGCGAATCCCACAGGGAATAGGCGTGAAAAGGGAATTTGAGTAGTGTGAATCTTAACATAGATCGTATTTCTATTCCGTTAGAGTAACAAGAATATGGTAGTAGAATGGATTATAATTTTGTGAAATAGTAACAAGTATGATTAAATAAGGTTGTAATTAATTTGATTATCTAAACCAAGGTTGTGTCCCCTTCAATGAAGTATAATGCTACCAGTGTTAATATGATATATTTCTAATGGAAGGTCCTTTTGATATGCAAATGATTTTTAAATGACTACCCAATATTTTCCAACAGTTGGGTAGTATTTCTCTTTATGATTTTTCCAAATATAAAAGAGTTTCAATTAAGAGTAATCAATTTATGCCAAATAAAATCCACTTATTCCTAAGCGATTCCATTAAACAAGGTTTAAAACCTTGAGTCTTTGATATTTACTCCTACCAAACCCTAACTCACTTTTCCAAGTAGAAAAAGAATATAATGGTGCTTGCTAATGTTTGCAACCACTAACAATAAATGAAGAATGAGAAGTAAATAAATATCAACCAACCATTATACATATATTCAATGTTAAACACCCACTGACATTACACCCATTTAGGGTCCACAACCTTAGTATTTAAAACTAGCCACATGCTAAAATACAAAAATAAGAGAATATTAAATGTCATAAATGCTTACAAAAGTGCAAGATTCTTCACTTCAAAGCTTCCAAAAGATGGGACTATTCAAAGTTCTTTTTACAGACAAGATGCCCCTCATAACACCCCAATAAATCTTTTTATAGCGGGCTAAAACTTTGGGCCAATTTCGGACAAAAATGCCTTTCCAGGTAAAATATGTGACCGCATCTTCAAAACCCTAGGTTCCAGGAAGTTTCCGCATTATAATTATGCGGTCCGCATTGTTGATATGCGGTCGCATAGTGTCATCGCATTTATGCTCTCAGCGCTTTCTATAGGAGGTTTGCGATCCATTATGCGGCCCGCAAACCTGTTATACGGTCGCATAATGGACCGCATTTCTTCACTTGGATTTGGCCACACTGACTATTGGACTCTGCGGTTCACTTGGGCATTATGCGGTCCGCATGTTGGATTTGCGGTATGCATTTTCAACTATGCCGTCGTATTTTGCCTATTCTTGTCTTTCTTCGGATTTTTGATTCCATTTCCATGTTTTTGGGTCCTCAAGCTTCATGCACTGCAAAACATCAAAATTACATAAGTATAAAAGTCACTTGCATTTAAAACGAGCTAAAATCTAAGCAATTGGTATTAAATGTGTCGAAATTCTCCGGCACATCAGATCTTAATTAGTATAACTATTTCCGTGTAGTTAAATTCCAGTCTTTCCTGTTTATTGATCCTAATGAGCATGTCTATCTTTGTCATTAGGTATTATTCAGTATGCTATGTAATTTGTCCGTCAACCTGCCTTTTCTTGCTATATGTCTCTGTTAACCATCTTGCCTTAACTCTTATGACATTATCTTGTCCAATATGTCAATCCGATTCATGCATGTTCTTATTTGGTCTAGGCTACTAATCCACTTGTTTCTCAACTATCAAACTTTCACTCTTTCCCTGTTTCATGTATTCCTTATTAAGGACTTCTATGTTCCAACCCTTGCTACCCCTCTGTGTAGTTGTTTGTCTATTATTCTGATTCCAGTATGCTATATGCTCACCTATTGATAAACTAAGTCAAATCTAGGCAATGGGAAACTATGGTTGAAGTAATCATGATTCTGTTTTGTCCAATGTTTGATTGCTGAAAATCTTTGAACTCAGAGTGCTGCAATGACCCTGTTTACTCCTATTTTTACTTCTGAACTGTTTTCCTAAAACTATTCCTATTTTCATGTACTATTTTCAACTTTTACTCTTAGAATATCTAGGATCCTGCCTCTCCAGTGTGAGCACTGCTTAGAAGTCCATGAGACTCCTCCGAACTCTGACACACTAGTGCTGGCTTTTCCACACTTGTTCACAAAATTGTTTCCTTAAAAGGGTTTCTGGTGTAAGCATTGCTCGGGGTCCCTGAGCCCCTTGGAAATTTTGAAGCACCAGAAGACCATTTGGTATACTATGAGATACTGGCACACTTCAGATTTGGTTGAAGGCCTGGATTTCCAGGTTTACTGTTGGGCCTGTCCAGGCTCCCTATAGCATAGTAATTTCATTGTGTAATTCATTTATATCTAGTCTATAATAATAATTCTTGTAAAAACAGATATTGGGGTAATTAGTAAAACTAGGAGGGGCTTTTATATATAACTTTGTGGGGATCGGTTAGAAATCATGCCCATAGGATTGTTATCATTATCTATATGCATTAGAAACCATGTCTATAGGGCTTGTATCATTCTTTGAGATCCTGTATTTCACATTTGCATTAGAAATCCTGCTTCCAAGTCATTTACCAATTCTGCATTAATAATCATGTTCTTAAACCATCATGTGTGCATTAGAAATCATGCCCATAGGACTTGTCTCATTCTTTGAAAGCCTGTATTTTACATTTGCATTAGAAATCCTACTTCCAGGTCATTTACCAATTCTGCATTAATAATCATGTTCTTAAACCATCATGTGTGCATTAGAAATCATGCCCATAGGACTTGTCTCATTCTTTGAAAGCCTGTATTTTACATTTGCATTAGAAATCCTACTTCCAGGTCATTTACCAATTCTGCATTAATAATCATGTTCTTAAACCATCATGTGTGCATTAGAAATCATGCCCATAGGACTTGTCTCATTCTATGAAATCATGTATTTCACATTTGCATTAGAAATCCTGCTTCTAGGTCATTTACCAATTTTGCATTAATAATCATGCTCTCAAACCATCATATATGCATTAGAAATAATGTCCTTAGGAATTCCCTTGTTGAATTTGCTTGAAAACTGGCTAACAACTTTATTTGCCTAGATATCATGCCTATAGGAAGAACATATCAAAATCAGTTTCATCACTTAACCGTCATGCCTATAAGGAATAAGTATAAGAACAGTTTGACACTTAGATATCATGTTTGTAGAAATAAATATGTAAAATCAATTTCTGTGTTTATTTGTCTAAACAGATAAAGATCTGCCCGCTATAAATCAATCACTAGTTTATTATTATGGTCTGATTCACTCTTAGATACTATGTCTATAGGATCCTGCCCAGTTATCACCTAGGCAGACCTATCGGTTGATTAACGTTCTGAAGTTTAAAACTGTGTTTGTTTCACTACTTACAAACTGCCCAGATCCAGTAAGTAATAAAATCAGTAGGCAAACAGATTAGGTATTCACTGCCTCGTCTTAATAAAATGCTGCATATTCTGTTTTGTGCTCATCTAGATATCCCTTTATAGGACTTTAAATAGTTGAAAACTATTGTTTGAGGCGTGCAATTGTTTGGTTACTTGTGGATGTAAATCCGAGGCCTTTAATTGTTCCTTATGTGATAGTCCAATTTGCTTCTATTTGACGCCTAGTTTTCTCCTTTTAAGCACCATAGGTGGGTCTAGAACCACCTTAAATAGAAGCCCTAAGCACCTCCAGGGCCATAGGTAAAGGACAGGTAATGCACACATAGGGTATGTACTCCATACTCGATAGAACGCTTAGATAATAATTAAGGGTAGAGTAATTGGGTAGTAAAGGATATGATGACCTATGCGCTAATGCTACGCGTAACACCTCTATTTGAGGAAAGTTTATCGAGTACTGTACAAAAGTGATCCTATAGGCTAATAAACCTAGGACCCCTTTATTCCCATTTTTTAAATAATCTTTATTTGTTCAAGTTGCTTTATGACTAATTCACTTAAATTGTGTTTTGCCGGGACCCACCATTTTGGACCTCGAGGGGTGCCTAACACCTTCCCCTCAAGGTAATTTCGAGCCCTTACCCAATCTCTGGTAATGTAAACTGGTTTATGAGTTATTTTCTTTAGGTTCCCTAACGCACCTTAATCCGTTAGGTGGAGACTCTTCAAATTCCATACCCCATCCCAAAAGGAAATGAGTTGTACCAGAATGTCGAAACCCCGATTCCGCGAGAAAAAAGGGGGGCGCGACAACATGGCGACTCTGCTGGGGGCATTAGGCTCTTACCATAACCAACTTGCTTTTTTGTGAGTTAGTCTTTAAGCATGCTTTATTCTGCTAATACGTGTGCACCCTTTCCCTTCCCCTTTTATGTGAATTTAATTGCCTGTTTTCAAGCATTTATGATTTTCTTTACTACAGAAACTAACTTGTCTCCTTGTTTTCTTTCATAAACGTCTTTCAATTATTAAATACCGCATTTATCATTTTTAACGTGCAAATACGTGACAACATGTTATTTACTGTTGCATAAATCATGCTCAACATCATACTCCACTTGTGCGTAATCAATCATATAGCAATGCTTGATGAGTGTTTGCGCCCTTCCTATATATCACCCATTAAATTCGAAAAGGCTTATTTGCGGTAAAACTAGTCGATCAACGGTGCAGTCGACGGTTTTGTGCCTTCCCCCTCAAGTTGATGTCTTGAGGGTACGAGTCTATACCTCTATAGAAACCTTACTATGATTAATTGTACATGCATCATGGTCAAACTTAGCCGGGTTAATATGTTGTCCACATAATAACCCTTTAAGACAAGCCTTATCCAAAGTCCACCGGGTTTTCCATAATCCCAATGGACGCAACCACAATATGTGCATTAATTTGGAGAAAATAAGTTCCAATATGCTAATCACTGATGTATAAATAGTCGAATCTGGAGGGGGAAAGGGCCTAACCTTATTTGTTTTGCAGAAAATGAGGCACGAAGTCCCCAGGTTCGGCATGATCCAAAATATGCCAAGAAGATCAAGCCTGGGGAAGGTCCTTCTGGGACCATGTAGATTAGGTTTATTTGCTTTTCCAAATGCAACAAGGCCAAGTGCCATTAGTGACTTATCTTATTTAGTGTCATTTCATATTTATCTGTTTTTACATTAATGAAATGAGGCAGTTTTTGGCATTTAAGTTCTCCAAATAAACTTGTCACTAGGCCTACCTGGGGTACAACGAGGCTCCCAAATTAGGTCACGAATTTACATTCCCGCACTATGTGTTTAGATATTACAAATACTCTTTTTAGAACACTTACTGACTTGGCTACCTTTTGTTTCTCTTTATTTTGATTATTCCCATCCCCAAGGTTGGTTCGTGCATACCGGCATCATCTGCTTATCATACCAGATCCAGAGGCCTTCTACCTCCTCTTCCTCCAAATGATCTGAAAGGACGAAGATATGGATTGCAATGTGATAGTTAAGGAAGAGGAGGAGGAAGGCCCTACCATCCAAGTTGTGGAGAGAGGGGAATTCCTCAAGAACTGGACTGTCAAACCATCGAGGGCCCGACCAGTCCCGGGAATTGATATTTCTTATCTTGATGAACCGACGGTTGTGACATGTAATGAGACAATGCAACAAAAGGTTAGTGATTCAGAAGAAGAAGAAGATGTAATACCCGAAGAGATCGTCAGAGAAGTAGAGAATTTTGAGAACAAACCCAAGTCCAACCTGGACGAAACTGAGATAGTCAACTTGGGAGATTCTGAAATCGTCAAAGAAACCCGCATAAGCATCCATTTGTCACCATCAGAAAACGAGGAGTACACTCGGTTCCTGAAGGAATATGATGATATCTTTGCATGGTCATATGATGATATGATAGGGTTGAGCACATCCATAGTAGCTCACAAGTTACCTACAAATCCAATGTGTCCGCCAGTGAAGAAGAAACTCAGAAAGTTCAAACTGGACATGAGTCTGAAAATCAAGGAAGAAGTTACTAAGTAGATCAAAGCCAAAGTCCTCAGGTATTTGAGTATCTAACTTAGCTAGCCAACATTGTGCCAGTTCCGAAAAAGGACGGGAAAGTTAGAGTCTGTGTTTACTATCGAGATCTAAACAGAGTAAGTCCCAAGGATGATTTCTCGCTACCAAATATACACATTATGATCGGCAATTGTGCCAAGCATGAACTCCAGTCTTTCGTGGATTGCTTCGCCGGTTACTATCAGATCTGGATGGACGAGGAGGACGCTGAGAAAACGGCTTTCATTACACCATGGGGTGTGTACTGTTACAAGATGATGACATTTGGCCTAAAGAGTGATGGGGCCACCTACATGAGGGCCATGACTACTATTTTTCATGACATGATACACAAATAAATCAAGGTATATGTGGATGATTTCATCATTAAATCTAAGAAGGCAACAGACCACATAGTAGACTTGAGGAAATTCTTTGACAAACTGCGGAAGTACAACCTAAAGTTAAACCCTGCAAAGTGTGCATTCGGGATTCCTGCCGGAAAGATATTAGGATTCATCGTCAGCCACCGGGGAATAGAATTGGATCCATCGAAGGTCAAATCCATCCAAGAATTACCACCGCCAAAAAGCAAGAAAGATGTGATGAGTTTCCTAGGACGCATTAACTACATTAGCCGTTTCATAGCACAGTCCACAGTAATATGTGATCCGATTTTAAAAATGTTAAAAAAGGATGCTACAACTAGTTGGACCAAGGATTATCAAGAGGCTTTTGACAAAATCAAGGGTTACTTATCAACACCGCCAGTTTTGGTCCAACCAGAGCTAGGTAGACCACTGCTAATTTACCTTGCCGTGCTAGATAGATCTTTCAGCTGCGTTCTGGGGAAGCACGACGAGACAGGAAGAAAAGAACAAGCCATCTAATACTTGAGTAAGAAGTTTACACCTCATGAATCACGGTATTCTCTACTGGAACGAACCTGCTGTACCTTGACCTGGATAGCTTAGAAGCTGAGGCATTACTTCTATGCCTATACAACATATCTCATATCGAGAATGGATCCCTTGAAGTATATCTTTTAGAAGCCTATGCCCACTGGAAAGCTGGCTAAGTGGAAAATCTTGTTGAGTGAATTTTACATTTTTTATGTAACTCAAAAAGCAGTCAAGGGACAGGCACTGGCAGACCACCTTGCTGAAAACCCTGTGGGAGGAGAATACGAACCCCTGAAAACGTATTTTCCCGATGAAGAGGTATCATTCCTAGGAGAAGACATTACTGAAGCGTACGATGGTTGGATAATGTTCTTTGACAGAGCGACAAACTTTAAAGGAGTCGGAATTGGAGCTATCTTGGTATCGAAAATTGGTCAGCATTATCCGGTATCTGTGAAACTCAGATTCTCTTGCTCCAACAACATGGCGGAATACAAAGCTTGCATATTAGGACTCAACATGGCTGCTGACATGAGCATTCAGGAATTACTAGTAATCGGCGATTCGGATCTACTTGTGCACCTGGTACAAGGAGAATGGGCATCCAAGAATTCCAAAATATTTCCATATCTTCACCATGTGCAGGAACGGAAGAAAATATTCACAAAGATAGAGTTTTGACATGTTCCCAGAATTCAAAATGAGTTTGCCGATGCATTGGCCACTTTGTCATCAATGATACAACATCCGTAAAAGAACTTCATTGATCCTATCCCAATAAGGATCCATAATCAGCCGGCATATTTTACTCACATCGAAGAGGGAACGGATGGAAGGCCTTGGTTCCACGACATCAAAGAGTATCTGGAAAAAGGAGAATACCCGGAGCATGCAAACCATACTCAAAATTGCACACTTCGGAGGTTGTCCAACCATTTCTTCCACAGTGGAGGAACCCTATATAGATGAACTTCTGATTTGGGATTGTTAAGGTGTGTAGACGCAAAAGAAACTTCTAAATTACTCGAGGAGATAAAATTCTGGGACATGCGGACCACATAAGAATGGCTTTGTCCTGTCCAAGAAGATACTTATAGCCGGCTATTTCTGGATGACCATGGAGAAAGATTGCATCTAGTATGTTCAAAAGTGCCAGCAATGTCAAGTACATGCAGATATGATAAAAGTGCCACCAAACGAGCTTAATCCAACAAGATCACCTTGGTCCTTTGCCGCCTAGGAATGGACGTCATTGGTCCAATTGATCCCACCACCTCAAATGGGCATCGGTTTATTTTAGTGGCTATCACCTACTTCACTAAATGGGTTGAATCCGCATCTTACAAAGTTGTGACTAAGAAGGTTGTTACAGATTTTGTTCATGGCCGATTG
This sequence comes from Nicotiana knightiana, assembly GCA_005239525.1. Lineage (NCBI taxonomy): Eukaryota > Viridiplantae > Streptophyta > Magnoliopsida > Solanales > Solanaceae > Nicotiana > Nicotiana knightiana. Next base: position 51,711 of record ML405088.1, on the reverse strand, counting down.
TCTGTCGGTTTGAGATTCCAGAGTCCATCATCACTGACAACGCTGCCAATCTCAATAGTGATCTGATGAAAGCCATGTGTGAGACTTTCAAAATAAAGCACAAGAATTCCACAGCATATAGGCCCCAAATGAACGGAGTTGTGGAAGCTGCCAACAAAAACATCAAGAAGCTACTGAGGAAAATGGTAGAAAATCACAAACAATGGCACGAGAAGCTATTGTTCGCTTTATTGGGATACCGTACCACAGTCGGCACATCAACCGGGGCAACTCCTTACTTGCTAGTTTATGGTACTGAAGCTGTTATTCCCGCTGAAGTGGAGATTCCTTCCTTGAGAATCATACAAGAAAATGAGTTCAGCGACGTAGAGTGGATAAGGAGACGTTATGAGCAGCTAGCCCTCATAGACGAAAAGAGGATGAACGCAGTATCTCACAGGCAACTTTATCATAACAGAATGTCTAGAGCCTTCAATAAAAGAGTTAAGCAGAGACAGATCGCACCAGGGCAGCTGGTGTTGAAAAAGATCTTCCCGGATCAAGATGAAGCCAAAGGGAAGTTCTCTCCCAACTGGCAAGGTCCTTACATGGTTCATAGAGTATTGACATGAGGAGTCCTCATACTCGCAGAAATGGACGGAGAAGTCTGGCCAAAACCATTCAATTTAGATGCAGTCAAGCAATATTATGTTCAAAGCAATTATGCTTCTTCACATAATGTAAATTGAACTACGCTCGACCTGATTCCTTTTTAAGAGGGGATACGTAGGAAGCCTTGTGGGTTCGGTCACAATTCAATAAAATTTCTATTTTCCCCATCATCAGAAACTGGGGCAGAATTTTGAGGAGGACCCTCAATATTCCGAAGCAAGTTCAGCCAATCGCAGCATATAAAGAAGTCAGAAGCGTTATCCAGTTAACTGGGGTAGAATTTTGAGGACAGATGCAATGTCTTTGATCGTGTCGTAGTCACTGTTTCATCTAATTAATTTCTAAAACTATATTATACTATTTCTACGAAAATTATGCATGCATGCTTTTGAACATAAAATCTTTTTTAGCAAACGCTACCCCGATAATTTGAACAGGGTCTTTAGACGGAACAGAGCAAAATCAAGCAAGCAGACGAAGTCACAAACCAACCTTCCCCTACAAAACTTACGACTTTTCTTTGAACGCAGGAATAAGGAATATGCACACCTTGGAATCAAAGCCTCCATAGCAATAAAGATACCAAACTCACTTCCAGCTAAGAAATACTCTGCTATCACTTATTATTCGTTGCATGAGACTAAACTATGCCTCATTATTGCATGAGGCTAAGCCCTACCTCCATATCTGTATAAGGCTAAGCATTTCCTTCTCTTTGCATGGGACTAAGCCGAATCTGGCATGAGGCTAAGCAATGCCTCCATATCTGCATAAGGCTAAGCATTGCCTTCTCTTTGCATAGGACTAAGCCCTGTCCCTAATCTGGCATGAGGCTAAGCAATGCCTTCTTTATTTGCATAAGGTTAAACATTGCCTTCACTCTGCATGGGACTAGGCCCTGTCCGAAATCTTGCATGAGGCTAAGCCTTGCCTCTCAATCTTGCATAAGGCTAAGCTATGCCTTCCATCTGCATGAGACTAAGCTCTGTCTCAATCTTGCATGAGGCTAAGCCCTGCCTCCATATTTGCATAAAGCTAAGCAATGCCTTCTCTTTGCATGGGACTAAGCCCTGTTCCGAATCTGGCATGAAGCTAAGCACTGCCTTCTCTATTTGTATAAGGCTAAGCATTTCCTTCACTCTGCATGGGACTAAGCCCTGTCCCGAATCTTGAATGAGGCTAAGCCTTGGCTCTCAATCTTGTATAAGGCTAAGCTCTGCCTTTCATCTGCATGAGAATAAGCTCTATCTCATTTTGCATGAGGCTAAGCCTTGCCTCTCTATTTGCATAAGTCTCATCACTGCCTTTACTTTGCATGGGACTAAGCATTCTCCCGAACCTCGCACGAGACTAAGCATTGTTTCTATAGCATTATCTATTCTCTTCTTTCGGGCTAAGCTCTACCCTCAACTTCAAACAAGACTAAGCCATGTTTTGTCGCTTCTAGCATCATGTCTTTGCACTTCATGGGCTGAAATATCGCCAACTTGTTCGAAGGTGTCATAGTCTTAAGGCACCATCCTCATAGTCGGAAGACACCATGACATGGCCTAAGGATCTATCGAAGTTGCATATCATTATCCAAAGGCGTCATGGTTCGGAGGCACCATTTCCATGGAACGAGAACATCATCTCATGGCCTAAGAATCCCTTACTACACAATTCATGGTCCAGGACATCATGGTCAAAGGACGTCATCCTCAACCGTCCGAAGACAATTCTCATGGTCTGAAGGGAATTTGCATCATGTTTAAATTTACGCAAAATTGGACGTACACGCTGCAGTGCATCTTCTGATTTGGAGGTAACCCGATGAGTAACCGTTATCCCAACAGGAGCAATCCTGCTCTAGTTCCTTCATACTATTTCAAACCTAACCGCTCACTGTAACCATTCCACTTATTCCAAAACCTTGTGTCCGTTCTTGTGATAACTTCATCGGTATATTCCGTCGATGAACCCAGAACTACACACGACTTGATTCCTGTAAAACCAGAGATATGTAGGCAGCTCGAAAATCGGAGTGCAGCCTATGTCTCTCAAATCACCCTACTCAATCAAAATTGGCCATCATATTTTTACCCGACAATTCTTTCATCCTTCCCGGGTAAAGAGGGGCAGCTGTTGATAATCAAATTTTCCCTATATTATCTTTAAAATGCATATATAGCTTCAAAACAATGCAGGAGTATCAATTAATATTTTTCATAATTTCTGCATTTTTTCTAAGGATTTTTATAAATTTATCCCAGTATTTTATTTATATGAATAATGACTAATTGCATCACAAACGATTTTATGATAATTTTATTTGCTTAATTTTATCATTTATATCTATTCTAAGTTTTAATTATTTCATGAATAGCCATATTTACAATTTAGGGTTATAATTACAATAACTTTGCAATAATAGCCCACAAGTGCATAATTACTTTACTTCACGAGAAAATGATATTTTGTATTTTATAATATTAATTAATTATTTTAAATCATTTTTATGCATCAATAGAACTTTTTATTATTTATTAGATACTTCATAAATTATTTATCAAATTAATTGGGTATTTAACCAATGGCCTCTTTTAATTTAATTTCATTTTTTCGGATCTGGCACAAACCATTACCCTTAGCCCAATTAAAATACCCATAAACATATTTCCTATCTGACCCGCCCAACCCCAGATCAAATCCTGGCCGTTGATCTCAGAGATCAACGGTCCAGGATGTTGTTACCTTTTTAATTACTCCTAACACCCTAACCTTAATCATTTTCAAACCCCCGCCGCCCCTGTTTCCCTTCCCTCTTCCGTTCTCTCTCAAACTCTCCCCTAAAACCTAGTCGCCGTTACCGGAATACCACCTATTAATGGGATTTCTCTGTAATTTTGGCCCCTACCGGCCTCTCACTTCTTCTGGTTGTTTGATTATGTTGATTTATGAAGAATCTCGAAGAGATAAACCCAGATTTTGTTCAAAACTGTTTCATAGGCCTACCTATGGCCATCTCCGTTTGTGAGTATTATTTTCTCCGTGTTTATGGCTCGAATCTATGATTTTAAACCAGGTTCCTTTCATCTCTATCATTATTTTAAAAATCCTAATCTTATACTACTCGAATCTGTTCAGATCCTTATAGATCTGAGATATTCTTAAGTCCTTTTGCCATTTCTCTTTAAAACTTCTTGTGTTTCCTTACTATTGACCGATATTTTTATCTTCTCTAAAATATAGGGTTTCATCTTTTTAATGTTTTGCAAAGTACCATGTTTTTAATTGTTTAACCTTGATTCTCTTTACTTGCTCGATTGTTTCTCGTGTCTATGCCCTAACCCTAGGTTTTTCTGCTGATTGCATTAATCACTTCAATATTTTCACATTATTGTTTATCTCTCTCAATTAATATATATTGACTGATTTTATTTAGGGTTCAAATTATATTTTCATGTTAAAATTAGTGCTTCTCTGTGATTTCACTTATTTTCCTTATTTGTGACTTTAAGTAGTACTACTTGCCCTAATTAGACTATTAGTCTGATTTAGGGATTTAATTGACTCATATATGGCCAGTGATTGATTCACTTACCTTATTTGAAACCCAATTTGAGTCGTTAAGGGATTCTCCCGAATTTAAGGGGTCCTTTCCGGATTCTTTTGTGTGAATTGATTGAGTTAATTCCTTATTTAACTGATTGATTACCTTGTTTTATGAACTCTAATTCTATTCTTGCCTTATTTTTTTACCTTGCTAAGTTCTATATAAACCTCATTCTGGTTTTCTTTCAAGACACGAACACATTCAGAAAGAAGCACACACATACACAAACTCTTGCTCTTACCTTGTTGTTACTTGTGTTTGCTATACTGTCCAGCCGGCTGAAAGCCAAGGCTAGACTATTGGGTTCTGCATCCTTTTACCTTCCTGTTTGCTATTTTAAGTGGTATGTCTCTCCTCCTATTTTCATTCATTATGCTATGAAGTTTAAATCTATGTGCTTTCCTGTCTATTTCTCTACTTCTGTGTAGTTAAGCCCATGTCTTTCCTGTGTATTGATTTCAATTAACATGACTACTTATGTATTTCATGTTTTGTTGATTTTACTAGCAATAACTACTTCTGTGTAGTTAAACTTCTGTCTTTCCTGTTTATTGATCTTAATTAGTATAACTACTTCTGTGTAGTTAAATTCCTGTCTTTCATGTTTATTGATCTAATCAGCATGTCTATCTTTGTAATTAGGTCCTATTCAGTATGTTATGTAATTTGTCTGTCAACCTGCCTTTGCCTGCTTTATGTCTCTGTTAACCATCTTTCCTCAACTCTTATGAAATTATCTTGTCCAATACGTCAGTCTGATTCATGCATGTTCTTATTTGGTCTAGGATACTAATCCACTTGTTTCTCAACTAGCATACTTTCACTCTTGCCCTGTTTCATGTATTCCTGATTAAGGACTTCTATGGTCCCAACCCCTGCTACCCTTCTCTATGTAGTTGTCTGTTTATTATTCTGATCCCAGTATGCTATATGCTCACCTAGTGATAAACTAAGTCAAATCTAGGCAATGGGTAACTTTTCTTCAAGTAATCATGATTTTGTTTTGTCCAATGTTTGATTTCTAATCTTTGAGCTCAGAGTGCTGCAATGACTCTGTTTACTCCTATTTTTACTTCTGAGCTGTTTTCCTAAAACTATTTCTATTTTCATATACTATTTTCAACTCCTAACCTTAGAATATCTAGGGTCCTGCCCCTCTAGTGTGAGCACTACCTAGGAGTCCATGAGACTCCTCTGAACTCTGACACACTGGTCCTGTCTTTTCCACACTTGTTCACAGAATTATTTCTTTAAAAAAGGGTTTCTGCTGTAAGCATTGCCTGGGATCTCTGAGGCCCTTGGGAACTTTGACGCACCAGAAGACCATTTGGTATACTATGAGATACTGGCACACTTCAAATTTGGTTGAAGGCCTGAATTTCCAGGTTTACTGTGGGCCTGTTCAGGCTCCCTATAACATAGTAATTTCATTTTGTAATTCATTTATATTTGGTTTGTAATAATAATTCTTGTAAAAATAGATATTGGGGTTATTATTAAACTAGGAGGGACTTTTATATATAAATTTGTGGGGATCGGGTAGAAATCATGCCCATGGGATTGTTATGATTATCTATAGGCATTAGAAACCATGTCTATAGGGCTTGTCTCATTCTTTGAAATCCTGTATTTCACATTTGCATTAGAAATCCTGCTTCCAGGTCATTTACCAATTCTGCATTAATAATCATGCTCTCAAACCATCATGTGTGCATTAGAAATCATGTCCATAGGACGTGTCTCATTCTTTGAAATCCTGTATTTCACATTTGCATTAGAAATCCTGCTTCCAGGTCATTTACCAATTCTGCATTAATAATCATATTCTTAAACCATCATATGTGCATTAGAAATCATGTCCATAGGACGTGTCTCATTCTTTGAAACCCTGTATTTCACATTTGCATTAGAAATCCTGCTTCCAGGTCATTTACCAATTCTACATTAATAATCATGTTCTTAAACCATCATGCGTGCATTAGAAATCATGCACATAGGACTTGTCTCATTCTTTGAAATCCTGTATTTCGTATTTTCATTAGAAATCCTGCTTCTAGGTCATTTACCAATTCTGCATTAATAATCATGCTCTCAAACCATCATGTGTGCATTATAAATCACGTCCCTAGGAATTCCCTTGTTGAATTTGCTTGAAAACTGGCTAAAAACTTTATTCGCCTAGATACCATGCCTATAGGAAGTACATATCAAAATCAGTTTCATCACTTAACCGTCATGCCTATAAGGAATAAGTATAAAAAATGTTTGACACTTAAATATCATGTTTGTAGAAATAAATATGTAAAATCAATTTATGTGTTTATATGTCCTTAAGAAGTAATGTTTGTGATCATTTTCAGTGCATAGACAACATGCCTATAGGGTCCAAACAGATAAAGATCTGCCTGTTATAAATCAATCGCTAGTTTATTATTATGGCCTGATTCACGCTTAGATACTATGTCTATAGGATCCTGCCCAGTTATCACCTAGGCAGACCTGTAGGTTGATTAAAGTTCTGAAGTTTAAAATTGTGTTTGTTTGACTACTTACAAACTACCCAGATCCAGTAAGTAATAAAATCAGTAGGCAAACTGATTAGGTATTCACTGCCTCGTCTTAATAAAATGCTGCATATTCTGTTTTGTGCTCATCTAGATATCCCTTTATAGGACTTTAAATAGTTGAAAACTATTGTTTGAGGCGTGCAATTGTTTGGTTACTTGTGGATGTAAATCCGAGGCCTTTAATTGTTCCTTATGTGATAGTCCAATTTGCTTCTATTTGACGCCTAGTTTTCTCCTTTTAAGCACCATAGGTGAGTCTAGAACCACCTTAAATAGAGGCCCTAAGCACCTCCAGGGCCATAGGTGAAGGACGAGTAATGCACGCATAGGGTACGTACTTGATACTCGATAGAACACTTAGATAACAATTAAGGGGAGGGTAATTGGGTAGTAAAGGATATGATGACCTATGCGCTAATACTACGCGTAACACCTCTATTTGAGGAAAGTTTACCGAGTATTGTACAGAAGTCATCCTATAGGCTTATAAACCTAGGACCCCCTTATTCCCATTTTTTAAATAATCTTTATTTGTTCAAGTTGCTTTATGACTAATTCACTTAAATTGAGTTTGGCCCGGACCCACCATTGTGGACCTCTAGGGGTGCCTAACACCTTTCCCTCAAGGTAATTTCGAGCCCTTACCCAATCTCTTGTAATGTAAATCGGTTTATGAGTTATTTTCTTTAGGTGCCCTAACGCACCTTAATCCGTTAGGTGCCGACTCTTCAAATTCTATACCCATCCCTGAAGGAAATGAGTTATCCCAGAATGTCGAAACCCTGATTCCGCGAGGAAAAAGGGGGCGGGACACTGATGAGTTCATCATCAGGTCTAGGGACGTTCTGCAGTTGGTGTTGATCGGGTTAAGGGACATATACCCTTACGTTCCCATCAGGGTTATAAGACAAGCAGGCAGAAAGCAAGTCATACCGCCGATCGTTAAAATTAGTCATTATAGGGCAGATTTCAAGATGACGATCTCCCGTACAAATGTGAAGCTCAGCATATGTGGCACCTAAAGATTATTGTAGAAAGCGACACCATCGAACCAGACCGATATCACGCAGGTCACGTGTACTGTTACCCATCATGGTTGGAGGACTGTATAGCAGGAATAGTCGAGCCAGGGGTCGATCGAGGAAACAGAGTCATAGATGAAGCTACCGAAGCACAGGTGAAATATAACAGACTGCACAAAAGAGTTCACGAGTCCGAGGCCGAGCATCTGGAGCAACACAAGACTGATATGGGATTAGTCAATGAATGAAAGGAAACGGCTACCAGATCGAATGAAAGGTTAGAAGAATATCTGGAGCAGGGTCTGATGGAACTGGAAGGGAAGATGAGGAAAAGAATCATAGACTGCCAGAATGTTGAAGGTATTGAAGGAGGACATCTAGCAAGGGAATACATGTTGCTGGAAATGCACGACTTGGGGAACCTCATCAATGGATCCAAGAGAGCCGGGCCTGCAGAAGGTCCTTCTGGGACCAAGTAATTAGGTTTATTCGTTTTTGCTTTTCAAATGTAATAAGGCCAAGTGCCATTAGTGACTTATCTTATTTAGTGTCGTTTTAGATTCATATATTTTACATTAATGAAATGAGGCAATTATTGGCACTGAAGTTCTCCAAATCAGCTTCTCGCTAGGCCTACCTCGGGCACAACGAGGCTCCCAAATTAGGACGTGAATTTACATTCCCGCACTATGTGTTTAAATATTGCAAATACTCTTTTTGGAATGACTTGGTTACCTTTTGCTTTTCTTTCCTTTTTATTATTATTATTATTATTATTCTCATTCCCCAAGGTTGGTTCACACCTACTGGCATCATCTGCATATCACACCAGATCCAGGGGCCCTCCACCTCCTCCTCCTCTTCCAAGTGCATCCAAAGGCAAAGGAAAAGCTAAAATGGATAATATAAGTGGCAACAACACCGCACATGCTGAGAATGTGGAAACTACTGATGCTCGGAGTACTCCGACACCAAATGACTTGGTATTTCGGCTTGAAAAGAAAATACTTGAACTATAAGGTGAGCTTGATCAGGTCTGCAACTTGACAAACCTCTCCCTCACACTAAACGTCCCAGATATCAACCATCCAAATACCCAAAAACCAGCACCTCCCCAGAATTCACCTGAACAACACCCGCAAAATCCTCCTGTATCCCATCAATATACAACCCCTCCTCAAAATCCTTTACCCATACCTATGCCTCCTCAACATCAGCATCTCCCGACTCAATATCCGCAGACAACTTACCACACTCCTTAGAATACCCCACAACCTATCCCCGATCCCCAAATTCAACCAATGATCACCACTATACCCAAAATCATGGCCTTCACCAAAACAACCCCATATACATGGAAACCTTACCCCACTCCACTAAACCAATCTCATGTACACCAGAATCCGCCGAGAAGGACCTGCTCATTAAGAACATGGAAGAGGAGCTCAAGAAACTCAGAAGCCGAGTTCAGGGTGTTGAAGGAGGAAAAGGAATCAAAGGTCTGAATTACAAGGAATTGTACATTAATCCAGATGTGGAACTATTAGAGGGTTACACACCTCCCAAGTTCGAAATGTTTGATGGAACAGGTGACCCAAGGGTTCACTTGAGAACTTACTGTGACAAGCTCGTAGGGGTCGGAAAGGACGAAAGGATTCGCGTGAAGCTATTCATGAGAAGCCTCGTTGGAGATGCCATATCCTGGTACATAAGCCAGAATCCCAAGAAATGGGCTAATTGGGTGAGCATGGCATCAAATTTCATGGACAAATTCAGATCCAACACGGAGAATGCACCTGATGTTTTCTCTATCCAGAACCTCAAGAAGAAACCAACTGAGACTTTGCGTGAGTATGCTACTCGGTGAAGGTCTCAGGCAGCAAAGGTCAGGCCGGCATTAGTTGAGGAACAAGTTCTTTGTCAGGGCGCAGGATCCACAATATTACGAAAGGTTAATGGTTATCGAGAATCACAAGTTCTCCGATATCATCAAGATCGGAGAAAGGATCGAGGAAGGTATTAAAAGTGGAATGGTGATGAATTTTGAGGCACTACAAGCCACGAACAAAGCATTGCAATCAGGTGGCATATCAAAGAAGAAAGAAGTGGGAACATTAATGGTTGCCCAAGGCCCAAAAACTCCATTTGTATACCAAAAACCTCCAGCCACATACCAACCATCACCTCACAGATATTCCCAACCTGCTACCGCTTACCATACCTATAATTCCCAACCATCCTATTATCAGTCACCTCCAACTCGTCCAAACTACCAAAAACCCAAGCTTACTTTTGACAGCAAACCACCCAGACAGTACACCGCCATTGTTGAACCCATCGACTAGTTGTACGAAAGGTTGAAAGCTTCTGGTTATGTCATTCCTATTCCCGTCGCGACAATGGAGAATTCATCTCAATGGGTCAATCCAAACAAGAACTGTGCGTACCATTCTAGTATGAAGGGACACACTGTTGACGAGTGTCGCACCTTGGAAGACAAGATCCAAACACTAATTGATAATAAGGTCATACAGGCAATGGAAACTGCACCTAATGTCCGCAAAAATCCCCTCCCAGATTATAGGGGCAAAGGGGTCAATGTAATAGAAACTAATGAAGAGTGGGATCCCGAGGGGTCAATTGGGCTTATTCGAGAAGGTGACGATCCTAAGAAGCTTGATGTCACTCTCAATCCCATTGTGGTACAGGTACAGCCGCCAGTTGAAGTTGAGATAGTCGCATCAGCTCCCTTCGAGGTAGAAGTGACCCCACTTGCAGCAATACCCGCTCCATTTAAAGCGAAGATAGCCACACCTTTCATTCTGACGGTGGAAACCACACCGCCCTTTAGTTCCAATATTGTACCTTAGGATTATGTGGCTGAGGCTAGAAGAAATGTAAGGTCGGAGATGGAAGAATCCTGTGCTGCAAAAGGAATGACTAGAACAAGAAGGGTTTATACACCTGAACATTTGGAAGAAGCCAGTAAGCAAGCTTCTAATAAACCTCCCGTTATTGAGACTGGTCCAGATGACCTCTGGAGGAAGTTACATGCAAGGGAGTACTCTATCGTCTATCATCTAAACAAAATCCCCGCCCAAATATCTATTATGTCGTTGCTGAAAAATTCTAAAGGCACACAGGAATGCTCTAATGAAGGTATTGAATGAAGCATATGTGCCCAACAATATCACTAGCAGATAAATGGCCAATATAGTGGGTAAGTGCTAGAAATCCACAAGATCACCTTCCATGAGGACGAACTACCACCTGAAGGGTTAAGTCACAACAGGGCACTGCACCATCACGGTGCAATGCGAAGATAAGTTTATCGCCAGAGTTTTGATAGATGGAGGATCTAGCCTCAACATTTGCCCGTTGACAACTCTGAAGAGGTTGGGCAAGGGTTTACACGAGATACGAGCAGGGACTATGAATGTGAAAGCGTTCGACGGGTCTCAAAGGCTACAATTGGAGAAACCAATCTCTGCCTACAGATGGGCCCCACTTGGTTTGATGTTGAGTTTCATTTGCTGGAAATATCAGCCTCTTATAATCTGATGTTAGGATGACCTTGGATACATGTCGTTGGGGCTGTAGCATCTACTTTGCACCAGGCCGTGAAATTCGAGTGGAATCATCAAGAAGTAATCATCCATGGAGATGGGAGTAACCTCATTTACACCAGTCAGACTGTCCCGGTGGTTGAAAACAGAAGGAGGTTAGGTGGAGAAACTTACCACCGCATCGAGCGTGTTAATGCAATCGAAAATGACAAGTGGTAGAGTAGCAAGATAGAAAGAACATTGGCATGGAAAGGGTATGAACCTGGTAAGGGGCTTGGTAAATATCTTCAAGGTATCTCAAAACCAGTACAGTTGAAGCACCATGGTACAACCTTTGGGCTGGGGTATCAATACACTTGGCAGGAATACAATGATTGGTCACCACCCTGGCGTGGTCCATACTACCCTCTTGAACAGCTCATACTGCACTTAAGTCAAACTTTCCATTAGGGCGATGTTATATGGGGGTCAGAGGAAGAAGAAGCATTGGCAGCATTGAAGAATTTGTTCTTAGAAGATGATGATATGGACTGTTGTGTGATCGTCGAGGAGGAGAAGGAGGAAGGCCCTACCATCCAAGCTGTGGAGAGAGAACCATTCCTCAAGAACTGGATTGTTAGACCATCAAGGGTCCGACGAGTCCCGAGGTAGCAAGGCTGAATAACATTGTTTACTTTTTCTGAAAATGATTTCCACTTTTGTGTTTGTGTTTTAAACAATATTTTTAATGTTCCCAAACTGTTATTTGATCTACTAAAAATCATTTTTCTTAATGCTTTAAATAGCTCGATGTTTTATTATTACTATTTGTTTTCATATTTCTATCCCTACAGCGGTACTATTTCTTATCTTGATGAATCGATGACTGTGACATGTAATGAGACAACGCAACAAAAGGACAGTGATTTAGAAGAAATAGAAGAAGAGGATGTAATACCTGAAGACATCGTCATAGAATTAGAGAATTTTGAGAACAAGCCCAAGTCCAACCTGGACAACACCGAGATAGTCAACTTGGGAGATTTCGTAACCGTCAAGGAAACCCGCATAAGCATCCATTTGGCACCGTCAGAGAAAGAAGAATGCACTCGATTCCTGAAAGAATATGAGGATATCTTGCATGGTCATACGACGATATGATAGGGTTGAGCACATCCATAGTGGCTCACAAGTTACCTAAAAATATAATGTGTCCACCAGTGAAGCAAAAACTTCAGGACATTCAAGCTAGACATGAGCCTGAAAATCAAGAGGGGTCAGACCAAGAGAGTTCACGCCGGGGCATCTAGTACTGAAACGGATCTTTCCACATCAAGATGAGACCAAAGGGAAATTCTCTCCTAACTGGCAAGGTCCTTACATGGTTCACAAAATACTGACAGGAGGAGCACTCATACTCATAGAGATGGATGGAGAAATCTAGCCAAAGCCTATCAATTCAGATGCAGTCAAAAGATACTATGTGTGAACCATTTTATGCTTCTTCATATGATGTAAATTGAACTAAGCTCGACCTGATTCCCATTTAAGAGGGGATACGTAGGCATCCTATGGGTTCGGTCACAATTCAATAAAATTTCCATTCTCCCCACAATCAGAAACTGGGGCAGATTTTGAGGAGGACCCTCAAAATTCCGAAGTAAGTTCAGTCAACCGCAACATACGGAGCGGTCAGAAAATTCATCTAGTTAACTGGGGAAGAATTTTAAGGACCCGAAAATTTCTACAGCAGAGGAAGTCGCAATGTCTCTGATTATGTCGCAGTTACTGGTTCATCTAACTAATTTCTAAACTATATACTACTATGTCTTTTGAAATTTATGCACGCGTGCTTTTGAAAAAGAAAATTTTTTTAGCAAATGCTACCCTAATAGTTTGGACAGGATCTTCAGACAGAACGAAGCAAGTCAAGCAGACAAAGGCACGAACCAACCTTCCCCCCGCAAAACTCACAAAGTTTTCTTTGGATGCAGGATTATATCATCATGGCAAATATCGTTGCAACAACGCAATCACTATGCACGAATACATTGTCAGCTAAGAATACTTCGCTCTTACCCTTCTCCTTGCATTGGACTAAGCTTTGTCCCGAATCTTGCATGAGGCTAAGCCCTGCCTCCTACTTGCATAAGGCTAAACATCGCCTTCCCCTTGCATGGGACTAAGATCTGTCCCGAATTTTGCATGAGGATAAGCCCTGCCTCCCACTTACATAAGGCTAAACATTGCCTTTCCCTTGCATGGGAATAAGCACTATCCCAAACCTTGCATGAGGCTAAGCCCTGCCTCTCCACTTACATAAGGCTAAGCACTGCCTTCCCTTTGCATGAGGCTAAGCCCTGCCTCTTCACTTGCATAAGGCTAAGCACTACCTTCCCTTTGCATGAGGATAAGCCCTGCCTCCCACTTGCATAAGGCTAAGCACTGCCTTCTCTTTGCATGAAGCTAAGCCCTGCCTCCCACTTGCATAAGGCTAAGAACTGCCTTCTCTTTGCATGGGACTAAGCACTGTCCCAAATCTTGCATGAGGCTAAGCCCTGCCTCCATATTTGCATAAGTTTAAGCACTGCTTTCTCTTTTCATGGGACTAAGCACTATCTTGAATCTCGCACGAGACTACGCACTCTGTCTCTTGCACTGTTCTCTTCTCTCGGTCTAAGCTCTGACCTCAACTTCATACAAGACTAAGCCATGTCTTGTCGCTTCCAGCATCATGTCTTTGCACCTCATGGGATGAAATATAGCCAACTTTTCCAAAGGCGTCATAACTTAAAGGCACCATCCTCATATCCGGAAGACAGCATGCCATGGCCTGAGGATCTCTCAAACTTGCACATCATTATTCAAAGGCGTCATGGTTCGGAGGCACCATTCTCATGGCCCGAGAACATCATTTCATGGCCTGCGAATCCCTTACCACACAACTCATGGCCCGGGACATCATGGTCTAAGGACGTCATCCTCAACCGTCCGAGGACAATTTTCATGGTCTGAAGGGAATTTGTATCATGTCTAAATTCACGCAAATTTATATGTATATGCTTGCAGTACATCTTCTGATTTGCAGGTGACCCGATGAATAACCATTATTCCAACAGGATCAATCCCGCTCCAGTTCCTTCATACCATTTCAAACCTGACCACTCACTATAACTGTTTCACCTATTCGAAACCTTGTATTCGTCCTTGTGATAACTTCCTCGCTTCTGCCGATGAATCCAGAACTACACACGGCCTAATTCCTGTAAAACCAGGGATATGTAGGCAGATCGAAACTGGAATGCGGGCTATATCTCTCAGATAGCTTTATCCGGTCAAAATTGGCCATCATATCTTTACCCAACAACTCTTTCATCATTCTCGGGTAAAGAGGAGCAGCCGTTGATACCCAAATTTTCCCTATCTTATTTTCAAAATGCATATATATTTTTCAAAATAATGCATGGGCATCAATTAGTATTTTTCTATAATTTTCTGTACTTTTAAAGGATTTTAATTAATTTATTCCATCATTTTATTATCCAAATAATTACTAATTGCATCACACATAATTTTATAATAATTTTATCGCCTAATTTTATCATTTATATTTATACTAAGCTTTAATTATTTTATGCAAAATTATATTTTACATTGGTAGGTTATTATTGCAATAACTTTGCAATAATAGCCCATGTGCGCATAATTACTTTATTTTTTTAGACGAAAATGACCTCTTATATTTTTATAATACTAAGTAATTATTTTAAATCATTTTTTTCATGCATAAATAGCATTTTTTATCATTTATTACCTATTTCTATAAATTATTTTATCGGATTAATTAGGTACTTAACAAATGGCCTCTTTTAATTTGATTTTGGACCAGCCCAACAACTACCCAGCCCAATTAAACCAACCCATAACCCAGTACCCAAACCCAATAACCCAATTCGTATAACCCGCCCAACTCCCAAATTCGATCTTGGCCGTTGATCTCAGGAGATCAACGGTCCAGGATATCCTTTCCTTTTTAATTACACCAAACGACCCTAAACCCTACTCATTTTCTTAAACCCGCTGCCTCTGAATCCCTTCCCTCCTCTTTCTCTCTCACCATCCTCTTAACCCTAACCCGCCGTCACCAAAACCCCTTTGATTCATGGGTTCTTTCTTCAATATCAGGCCTTATCTGGCCTCATATCTCTGCTGGTTGTTCGATTTTCATGTTACTTGAGGGAATCTCAAAGGGATTCGAACAGACTTGGTTCAAATCCCTTGTTTTCTCGATGAATCTTTCCGTATCCACCCCATGTCTGTGAGTAGTATCATTTTTGTGTTTTCATGTCTTCCAACATCTGGTTTCAAATCGGATTTTTCTCACCTCTACTTATGTTTTACTATTTCTGGCTAAAACCATTCAGATCTCTTTAGATTTGAAGCGGTTTGAGTTTGTTTGTTGATTTTCCTTTAAGGTTCTGCTATTTTGCTAACCGGTTTTTGTTTTCCCTAAAAAGCTAGGGTTTCGATTTTCCTTCAAGTTTCTGCAAAATGTTTTCGAACGTTTAAGTGTTTAATTTTGATTCTCTTTCTTTACCTTTCAAATTGGTTTCACATCTCTATGTCTTTATGCTCTAGGGTTTCATCTTTTTAAGTTTCTGCAAAATGTTTTTAAATGTTTAAGTGTTAACTCTGGATTTCTTCCTTTCCTTTTTCGACTGAGTTTCATCTCCATGTCTTTACACCTTAGAGTTTTGCATTACTCGACTATTTGTTATAATATTTTTCCCGCTCACCTTAGCCTTATCAATTAAAATGATTAATTGATTTAGCAGCCTAATTAGGGTTTTGAAACTGTGTTTTCCTTAATACTGTTATTTCTTTATTTAGATTCTTTCCTCATATGTGATTCGTAATTAGTGCTGCTTTCCTTAATTATATTACTGGCTCGATTTTAGGGTTTTAATTATTTTGACTGACCTATAATTGATTTTTGGTTTTGTTATTTATCTTATTTAGCCTCAATCTTGTCTATTGATTTATTCCGTGAAAGACTCTCCTTAATTTAACTTAACCTTACTGTCAATTTATTCTCGTTAGCCCTAATTGATGTTGCATACCTTATTTGTGTGAAATTTATTCGCCTACCTTATTTGGTTTTACTCTACTGTTTCTATATGAACCTTTCATTTGTTCTGATTTTAAAAGACACGCTAAGACACAAGCTCGCACTCTTACATTCACACACTCACTTCAGTTCTTTCTATCACTCTGATTTACTGCATTGTCTAGCCGGCTGAAAGCCAAGGCTAGACTCTTGGATTCCAATTGTTTTCATCTTCCTGTTTACTTTCTCCCCTAATTGGTATGATCTAACCTTTGCAATGTCATTCTTTACACTTTGTTTGACTAGCCTGTATCAATTATGTCTTTCACATGATTATATGATCTCATTTAGTAACACAGTTTAGGACTAAGTTATTTCGAATAATATGAATCCTCTCATAGGTTAGTCTAAAGTTCAGTTTGTTTCATGCACTGTTTGTTAATTCCATACCTATTCTTAACTTTGCACAATATGAACATGTAACCAATCAATTTGTTGCTTAACTTCCCTGCCCTATCTGTTTATTTCATATATCTGGCCAACTCAATTGTTTTGTCTAACTGCTTCTGTGATAAGTCCTAGTCTAAATATTTAACTTCACTAGACTTCAATTTATTTGAGCTATGTGTTTGAGCATGAATTTTGTTTGTCCTCTTGGTGCAGTTCTGCCTGCAACTCTATGTTCTGAATCCTATTTCTTCTGAAATCCAACCGTTTTAAAACCTCCCCCTTATCCCTTTTATGTACTGATTTTTTTTAAAACAAAACCTACTCCTAGTTATTTTGGTTCCCAGCCACTCCAGTGTGACCACTGCCTAGGGTCCACTTGAGACTCCTTTGAACTCTGACACATTGGGGATTAGTTTTATCAATATCTTGAACTATCTTCTGAATGTGGTTCTGGTGTGAACTTTGCCCTGGGTCCCTTGAGGCCCTTGGGAACTTTGACACACTGGAAGCCTGACTTTTAATGTGCCATGGATGGATCATTGCTATACTCCAAAGTTGTTATGTTGGAAGGTTTGGTTCTCAGGTTTATATTGGGCCTATGAAGGCTCTCTATAGTGTAATGGATACTATTATGCAATTTATTCATTTTTCGGGCTGTAATAATCTCTGTAATAACATATTTGGGGTTGATTAGTGAAAGCGGGGGGTTTCCTTCTATTTTTGTTAAATTTGGGTAGAAATCATGCCTATAGGTTTAATTATGCTAATCAAGTTGTGTAATTGCCATTACTTGTTTAGAGATCCTGCCTATAGGATTTTCTAAATTGCTTTGTTCAGTATTTTACTCATATAACTAGAAGTCATGTTTATAGACCTCTTGCATTAGAAATCATGTCCATAGGATCTGTGCATATTTTATAACATACATGCATTAGTGACCATGTCTATAGGATTCTATCTGTTTGAATAATAACCTTCCTGGCAAGTTGCTTAAAATTCTTCCCACATACGACTTAGATATCACACCTATAGGAGATAAAAAAATCAGTTTCAAAACCTAGAAATCATGCCTATAGGGTGAAATCATTTCTAACACCTAGAAATCATGTCTATAGGATTTAAACTAATACATATCATGCCTATAGGGTGAAATCATTTCTAACACCTAGAAATCATGCCTATAGGAGTAAACTAATTCTACAAATTAGAAAGTATGCCTATAGGTTCTAAAGGATAAAAACATGTCTGTTAAAATCAGTAACTCGTTGTTATAGGTCTAATTTACAGATTTAGATACCATGCCTATATGACTCTGGTCTGGTTATCACCTCAGGCAAGCCTGTAGGATTATTAAGAATTCTGAGCTTAAAAGTTGTGATATCTTTCTTCCTAGAATATGCCCATATTCAAGGACTAAAATCAGTAGGCAAACTGATAGGAACAACTGCTCGTTTTAATAAACTGTCGTATGTCGCCCCCCCGCCCCCCCCCTTTTCTCCCCGAGCGCACCTTTCGGGGCCCGGTTGAAAGGGGTTTATGACATTGGTTGAGACAACTCGTTCCTTTTAGGAAAAGGGTTTGCATATTTTGAAGAGTCGCCACCTAACGATTTTAACGGTGCGTTAGGGAACCTAAGGGGTTCAATTACAACTATGTTACTAACCAGAGATTGGGTAAGGGCTTGAAATTATCCTAAGGGGAAGGTGTTAGGCACCCTTCGGGATCCACAAGTGTGGTTCCCGGCCAAATGGTTTATGTGAATTTGTACAATTAGAAAATAACAAGTAAAGGCTCAAATAAGAGAGGATTTAAGTCTTAAGCATGCAGATGTTTGAAAATAGTAAAGGAGATTACACTTTGAAAGGATTACGAGCTAAGCATATAAAAGGTATCCTAGGTTTATAATAGTATGGATCACATCAATGCAATACACAGTAATCACTCCTCGAAGAGGGGATACACGTGGTATTAGCGCACCGGTCATCATATCCATATTCTACCCTTTCCCACCCTATGAAAGCAACTAAATCGAGTGTTGGTCTCAATCTCTAATGCATGTTGTTACCCGTCCCTTTCTATCAGTCCCGGAGGAAATTAGGACTTCTATCCTAAAGGAGGTGCTAGGAAGACCCTCGGGTTTTAAAGGTAAAAATGCTAAGGCGACATATAATGAACAAATAGAACTACAGATAAAGGGGGTAACAAATAAATAGGAAAGGGCTCAAAGACCTCCACAAATAGTGCACATAAACAGCATGTCTCATACACAATTAAAGTCCATATTCAGGTTCAGATCCTAATCATCATATCTAAGTGATAACACAAAGACAAATTTATTGCATAACTCAGAGAGGAAAGTCTTAATCAGGCTTGCCTACTGGTTTTAAGAATGCTAACAGTTGAACGCTAATCACAAAGGACAGTTCTGGTTTTATTTTTTTCCTATAGGCAGGATCTCTAAGTGAGGGCAATGAATGATGACGTGCTGAAAGGAAAACAGTATATATGAGCCTAAGTAGCATGATATCTAATGCATGGCATGTTGTACCTAAACATGGTTGCTATTGCGCATAGAGAAAATAAACCTAGAAACATGGTCTCTACCCTTAATTACTACAACATGCATATCACCCACCCATTTTTACTATCCGACCCCAGATTTGTTTACAATTAATTATAACAGACCATGGGATATGAATTACACAACTGAAATAGAAGAAAAATAAGAATATAACTATAGGGAGCATACATAATAGGCTCAAGTCTCCAGGTCTTCAATTCCAGGTATTGTTTCACAGCCTTTTCACAATCCAGGTGTGTCAGAGTTCCCTAAGGACCTCAAATGACCCGGGGCAGTGCTCACACTAAGATTTCATAGCCAAGATAGAGTAAGTGCAGTATGGAATGGCCAGGCTTTATGTGTCAAATTTCAGAGGGAGCTCAAGGGTCCCAAGGCAATGCTCACATAGAGGGGGCAGGACCTAGACTTCTAAGAGTATATGTGAGACTGCTTGACTTAGTTTTGAAAAGGTTAAGTAAGAAAACAGTTTTGAAAAGGGTTAGTAAGAAAACAGTTTTGAAGAGGGAAACTTGATTGGAATAGTTTTATAACAAAAAAGTTTAACCACCAAAAGGGCAGGAACACCAAGTTCAACATCACACGAAGGACCAGGATTAGTCCAACAATCACAAGCAGGGGTAATGGGATTTGAGGGACAGATACAGAGCATGTGAAGCCAAACATGTAGTAGGCAGTACACAATCGGAAGTTCCTAAGGATTCAGGGGATTGGGGGATACAGTAGGGTATAAGATTATACTAACATAACAGGACCAAATAGTTCAAGACGGTAGGATTTACCCTAATCAAACTAATGTACCAAACATAGGCATTAAGATTCCATAGAATATGTATCAAGTACATAAAAACATGTTGGTTATGACAAATAGAGTATAAATTATCATGTAAATGGAGTTCAGGATCCTAGTTACATGTTGAACAACAAAATAATAAGTAAAAGCAAATTAGAAACACAATGAATTGCAACAGTAGTAGAAACATGTTGGTTTGAGAACTGAAATCTGAATTAGAACATACCAGTGAAGTGAAGAAAGCAGTAACACAAACAGGAAGTGGGAGATGCACAATAGTTAGCCTTGGCTTGCAGCCGGCTAACTTAGAATAGTAGTAACTAGCACAGAAAGGAGAGAGAGAGCAGAGAGTTTTTAGTTGTGAGAGAGAGAGTTGAACAGATTAGTTCGTGTGCTGCTTAATGAAAGAGTAGTGTATATATATAGTGTGAAAATAGATAGTAAATAAGGTAGGAATCAAAGTTAACCCTTAATTAAGGGACTGAGTATCAATCAATGTAAAATCCGTATAGGTATCCCTTAATTGAAGGGGTTAAGTTCAAACGGTTAGTAGGCAAATAACAAATAAGGAAAGTTCCCATATGTGACATGTATATAACATATAAGGAAACGATTTCAAAACAGTACAAGTATGCAATTGAGACTAGGTTCAGAATATTTCAGTTAAGGAAATAGCATAAGGATCCGTGTGACAACATAGTTGACCAAAATAAGGCCAGAAAATATTTTAAAGATTGTAAATCAGTAAGGTATTACCATAGGGGATCAGTGAAGGACACCAATCCTAGATGATCAGGGATTTGACTAAGAATAACATGAATTAAACAAATAATAGACAAGTAAAAGCATAGCAAAGTAAAGAATCACATAGAATCAGGGATTCAATACTAGCACACAGTAAATGACTAAAGGGATTAACAAACGAACATGATATAAGCAGAAGAAAACAAAATCAGGAACCGTAATAAGCAAAATATAGTAAAATCACAGAAAAACTTAAAACGTTTATGAGAAACAAGAGTTCATACAGATTAAACGAACATATCAGTCAAAGAGAGACTCAGAGTCTAAGAACCTAGGATTTTCAACATAATAAGTCAACTGAAAGGAAAACTTTGAATAAATCATTAAAACATAGTAAGAATCATAGAGTGATACTAAAAGCAGAAGAAAAATCATTTTTTTGAAAGAGGGGTTATCAAACCCTAATTTTGAGATGAAGAAACGTTTAGAAACAGGAAGGTTTTTGGAGCAAACATGTAAAAAACTTCATAATATAGACAGACCTATGACAGATCTAAAAGAATCAGAAAATTTTAAGGGTTTAGGGTTTCAGAGAGAACCCAGAAAAGCTAAGAAAACCCCCAAAGTATTACCGATTTTAGCCGGAAAGTCATTGATCTTACTCGAACGGCCGAAAATGGTCGGATAATGGCATGAAAGGCCATAGGTGCGAGTTGAACCACTCCAGTTTCACTTGAGGACCATCAGAACAGTGTCAAGTCAGCGTGGGGTGAGGCATGGGCTAGGAGATGGTGAGAGGTCATGATTCCCGGCGAGGGAGGTGGCCGGAGAAGATGAACAGAGTTCATCGGGGAAGGGGGAAGGTGGAAGGTTCTAGAGAGAACCAGAGATAGAGAAAGGGAGGTAGAGAGATCGGTTGAGAGAGAATGAGGGGGGGAATGAGAGAGGGGGTAGTCATTAGAGGATTAAATTAGGAAGGGGCTGATCTGGGCCATTGATTTGAAATAATCAACGGCTCAGATTGCATAGGGGAATTGGGTCGGGTAGGATAGGGTATTGGGATTGGGTATTGGGCTAGATTAATTGGGTTAGGACCAGTTTTGATTTAGGCTAGGATTTAAATAAAGATGGCTATTTGTCAAATACCCCTCTTCAAAATAGATAAATAATTAATAAAATAGCTAATAATTATATAAAAATGAAATTAAGACTAAATAGGTAAAATTAAGGTAATTAACTAATATTTAAAATATAAAATGACTAATTATTGAATTAAAATGGCATAAAATGTATAATTAGGCTATAATTGAAGCATTGTTAAATTATAACAAAATAATGCCAAATTGACTAATTTGTGAAATAATTAATCCTAATAGGATTAAAAATGATATATTGAGCTAGGAAATATTTTGAAATTATTTGTAACGTAATTTATGAATAATTATTGAAAAATACCAATTATTATAGAAAGTGATTTTGAAGGTATATATGCAAATTTAAAAATAATTTGAGGAAAAATTGGGTATCAACAGCTGTCCCTCTTTATCCGGGAAGGATGAAAGAGTTGTCGGGTAAAGACATGATGGCCAATTTTGACCGAGTGGAAATAGCTTGAAAGGTTCAGATCGCACCCTGGTTTCTGAGCTGCCTACATATCTCTGGTTTTACATGAATCAGGCCGTATGTAGTTAAGGAGCTACCGACGAAGTATACCGATGAAGTTTTATAAGGACGAACGCAACATATAGGACTGATTGAATGAACGGCTTACGGGGTAATTAGGAGAACTGGAGCGGGATCGCTCCTGCTGGGACAGTGCTTGCCGGGTTACCTGCAAATGAGTAATACAAGCATATCGTGTGTAATTTAAACATGATGCGAATTCCCGTTGGACTATGAATATTGTCTTCGGACGGTTAAGGATGACGTCTTTAGACCAGATGTCCTGCGCCATAAATTGCTTGATGCAGGATTTGCAGGCCATGAAATGATGTTCTCGGGCCATGAAGATTATTCCTCCGAACCATGATGCCTTTGAATAATGATATCCAAACTGATAAAAGAGATCCTCAGGCCATGACATGATGTTCTCGGGCCATGAAGATTATTCCTCCGAACCATGATGCCTTTGAATAATGATATCCAAACTGATAAAAGAGATCCTCAGGCCATGACATGATGTTCTCGGGCCATGAAGATTATTCCTCCGAACCATGATGCCTTTGAATAATGATATCCAAACTGATAAAAGAGATCCTCAGGCCATGACATGATGTTCTCGGGCCATGAAGATTATTCCTCCGAACCATGATGCCTTTGAATAATGATATCCAAACTGATAAAAGAGATCCTCAGGCCATGACATGATGTTCTCGGGCCATGAAGGTGGTGCCTCCTAACGATGACGCCTTTGGATAAATTGGCGATATTTCAGCCTATGAAGATGCAATAGTATGATGCTGAAAAGACAGAGCTTAGTCTTGTGAATTAAAGGGGAAGAGCTTAGCCCAAAAGGAAAGCGCAGTAAATAATGCTAGAGGCATTGGTTGATTTTTGAGAAGTAAATGGGAGGCAGCGTTTAACCTAGGAAGGCAGAAGGGTAGCCTTATGCAAGATGCGAATGCAGATGGAGGTAGCGTTTAACCTTGGAAGGAAGAAAGGTAGCCTTATGCAAGATGCGAATGCAGATGGAGGGAAGATGGAGGTAGCGTTTAACCGCGGAAGGCAGAAAGGTAGCCTTATGCAATATGCGAATGCGAATAGAGGTAGAGTTTAACCTCGAAAGGCAGAAAGGTAGACTTATGCAAGATGCGAATGCGGATGGAGGTAGCGTTTAACCTCGGAAGGCAGAAAGGTAACCTTATGCAAGATGCGAATGCATATGGAGGTAGCGTTTAACCTCGGAAGGAAGAAAGGTAACCTTATGCAAGATGCGAATGCAGATGGAGGTCACGTTTAACCTCGGAAGACAGAATGGGAGCCTTATGCAAGATTAAGGAAGGACAACAGAAATTCTTAGCTGGTGTTAAATTGCGGTAGAGCATTGTGATAATGAAGCATCATTTGTGCTTATAATAAATGTTGGCATGACGAGTTTGAGGAACGATGTCTGTCCTTTGAGCGGGTAATACATTTTGGGGCTTTTGTAATTTTGTGCCTGAATCCAAAGAAAGATCATAAGTTTTGTAAAGGGGAAAGGTTAGTTCGCGTTCCTGCTTGGCTCGTTTGCTTGATCATGATGATACTATCTGTATCATTGGGGTAGCGTTCGCTAAACAAGCTGCTTCAGAAAAAAATAAATATGCATGATTTTGTAAGATATAATATATAATCTAAAATACCGTTAGATGAACCGAAAATATGACACGGCTTGAGACATTGCAACCTCTCATGCTGCGGAATTTTGAGGGTCCTCCTCAAAATTCTGCCCCAGTTTGTTGGGTGGGCGCCTCTGACTGCTGCTCGCGCGACGATTGGCTGAACTTGCTTCAGAATTTTAAGGGTCCTCCTCAAAATTCTGCCCCAGTTGTCTGGGTGAATGCTTGTGGACTGCTACTCGGTTCAGAATTTTGAAGGTCCTCCTCAAAATTCTGCCCCAGTTTCCAATTGCGGGGAAAAATAGATTTTTATTGAATTGTGACCGAACCCATAGGGCTGCCTATGTATCCCCTCTTAAACGGGAATCAGGTCGGGCGTAGTTCAAATTACATCAGTGAGAAAGCATAAAGATTACAGATAGTGGCGCTTGAATGCATCTGAATTGATCGGTTTCGGCCAAACTTCTCCGTCCATTTCTGCAAGTATGAGTGCTCCTCCTGTCAGCACTCTATGAACCATGTACGGACATTGCCAGTTGGGAGATAACTTCCCCTTGGCTTCATCTTGATGCAGAAAGATTTTCTTTAACACCAGCTGCCCTGGTGTGAATCGTCTCGGCTTGACTTTCTTGTTGAAGGCCCTGGCCATTCTGTTCTGATATAGTTGACCATGACATACTGCATTCATTCTCTTCCCGACTATGAGGGCTAGTTGCTCATAATGGCTCCTTAACCACTCTGCATCGCTGAGCTCAGCTTCCTGTATAATTCTTAGAGATGGAATCTCCACTTCGGCACGAATAACAGCCTCTGTACCATAAACTAGCATATAGGGAGTTTCCCCTGTTGATGTGCGGATAGCGGTGCGGTATCCCAATAAAGTGAATTATAAATTTTCATGCCACTGCTTGTGCCTTTCTATCATCTTCCTTAGTATCTTCTTGATGTTTTTGTTAGCGGCCTCTACGGCTCCATTCATTTGAGGTATGTATGTTGTGGAATTTTTGTGTTTGATCTTGAGAGTTTCACACATAGCTTTCATCAAGTCACTGTTGAGATTAGAAACATTGTCGGTGATGATTGACTCGGGAACTCCGAACCGACAAACAATGCAGTCGCAGACAAAGTCGGCCATGACTTTCTTAGTAACTACTTTGCAGGAGGCCGCTTCGACCCATATAGTGAAGTAGTCAATGGCGACTATGACGACCCAAGGGGTCATCACCTATTTTATTACCCCATTCCGTACTCCCGAGGCCTTGAAAACCTCATTTGTAGTTGCCTCGATTTCTGTGCACATTCCGGACGCGTAACCGGATAGCTTAAATATGAAATTTTGTGGAAAATGCTAAGATTTAATATTAACATGAATAAATTTGACTTCGGTCAACATTTTGGGTAAACAAACCCGGACCCATGATTTGACGGTCCCGGAGGGTCCGTAGGAAAATATGGGACTTGCGCGTATGCCCGGAATCGAATGCCGAGGTCCCAAGCCCGAGGAATGAATTTTTGAGTAAAATTGTTTTCTGAAAATATTTAAGGAAAATGAAAATGAAATCTGATTAGAAAGTGATGGTATCGGGCCCGTATTTTGGTTCCGGCGCCCGGTACATGTCTTATATATGGTTTAAGTTCTTTCTGTAAAGTTTGGTTGAAAACGGATTTCGTTTGACGTGTTTCGGACGTAAAATGAAAGAATTTGATGTTTTATGAAGTTTGATAAAATTCATGGATTTTGAGGTTAATTCGATGTATATGATGTTATTTTGGCGATTTGATCGCACGGATATTTCCTCAAACTCAAACACTCTTCGGCGATTTTTCCAAGAACAATACTTCTTCCAAATCATTTGTAAGTTGTTTTTTACTCAATTCTTTAAATCATTAACATTATTTTAACATGTTTTCAACTTAAAATCAATTTCCATGGGTGAAAATTGGGTGTTTGGGGTAGAACTTTTGTTTTTTACTCAATTCTTTAAATCATTAACATTATTCTAGCCTTAGCTTGAGGGAATAGGAGTTGAGTAAAATTTGCTACTTGCTAATTGTCAAATACGATGTATAGGCATGGTGACGAGTATCTAACATTGGTGTCTAGCATGACCGTGAGTCCTTATATTGTTAATATTCTGATTTTGTGGTAATTTCCATGCTTAATTGATGATTTCTATATGTTGTGAAGAGTATGTGAAGGGAATTATAATCTTTAAACTCTGTTGGAGCATTGGCTCAGATTGTAATACGAATGATGAAGATATATGAGATA
>ML405088.1:0-25032 GCA_005239525.1 Nicotiana knightiana | reverse complement strand
TTGTATCCTTTGGAGCATTGGCTCAAGTAATAGAGTAAATTATGAAATGAAGTGAAATAAAGAGAAAGAGCTACTAAAATATACCCTTGTCGGGTCATTGTTGCCTTTGATATTGTCTCCCTTATTGGGATGTTGAGATTACTGTTATTGTTCCCTTGCCGGGATTTAATTATTTAACTGATGTTCCCTTGCCGGGATTTAATTGTTTAATTGATGTTCCCTTGCCGGTATTTTTATTTTTACTCTGTTTATTTCCTTGCCCTTGTGTGTGATTGTTGTTTGGGTGAGGAAGAGTGTTAAAGCACGAAGGGTGACGTCCTGCCATGTTTATATTGTGATTATGCACGAGGGGACATTCCGTGCCATGTTTATATTGTTATTATGCATGAGGGGACATTCTGTGCCATGTTTTACATTGATTATGCACGAGGGGACATTATGTGCCGTGTTTATATTGTTATTATGCACGAGGGGACATTCCGTGCCGTGTTTTACATTGTTATTATGCACGATGGGACATGGCGTGCTGCATCCTTCACTGTTTAATCTGTGTTGCCATTTCCCGTTATTATTTTCAGATATTTCAGACTGTTGCTTCGTTTCTGTCATTTTAGTATTTGCTATCTCTTACCCCCAGCATGTTTTCCCCATAATTGTAGTCCTTATTTAGCTTGAAACCATATTTATTTCCGCTGTTAAATTGTGAACCCTTTAGTTTATCCTATTAAATTGATGTTAATATGCTAGTTTATCTATACATGTTGGCTTGTCTAGCGGGTTCAACGTTAGATGCCATCACGACCCGATGGTGGGATTTCGGGGCGTGACAAGCGACCAAAATGAACCTATGGCCATTGGAGGCGGCATGCTCGATTGGTCTAATAATGTCCATACCCCAATCGGCGAATGGCCATAGAGAGCTGGTTGCATTGAGCTCACTTGGAGGCACCTTTACCATATCTCCATGTATCTAGTAGCGGTGGCACTTCCGAACATACTGGATGCAGTTTGGTTCCATATTCATCCTAAAGTAACCAGCTCGGAGTATCTTTTTTGCTAGAACAAAACCGTTCATATGTGGGCCACAGGTCCCAGCATGAATTTCTTCCAGCAATTTTGATGCTTCTTTTGCGTCAACACACCTTAATAACCCCAAACCAGGAGTCCTCCTATACAGGATTCCTTCGCTATGGAATAAATTTTTGGCCAATCTCCGAAGTGTGCATTTTTTAGTGGAATTTACAAGCTTGAGGTATTCTCCTTTTGCCAAGTACTCATTGATGTCATGAAACCAAGGATTTTCATCTTCTTCTTCTTCGACATGGGCACAGTAAGTCGGCTGATTATGGATCTTTATAGGAATAGGGTCAATGAAATTCTTGTCCGGATGCTGGATCATTGAGGACAAAGTAGCTAATGCGTCGGCGAACTCATTCTGGATTCTGGGGACGTGCCGGAACTCTATCTTTGTGAACCTCTTTCTTAATTCCTGTACGTAGTGCAGATACGGCAGTATCTTGGAATTCTTTGTTGCCCATTCTCCTTGTACCTGATGTATCAATAGGTCTGAATCACCGATCACTAACAGCTCCTGGACGTTCATGTCAATGGCCATATTGAGCCCTAAGATGCAGGCGTCATACTCGGCCATATTGTTGGTGCAAGGGAACCTGGGTTTGGCGGATATCGGATAATGCTGACCGGTCTCTGATACTAGGACTACTCCAATACCGACTCCCTTGAAGTTTGCTGCTCCATCAAAGAGCAGCCTCCAACCATCATAGGATTCTACAATATCTTCTCCTATGAATGATACCTCTTCATCAGGAAAATATGTTTTCAGGGGTTCGTATCCTTCGTCTATGGGATTCTCAGCAAGATGGTCTGCCAGAGCTTGTCCTTTAACTGCCTTCTGAGTCATATAAACAATGTCGAATTCGCTCAGGAGGGTTTGCCACTTGGCCTTGCCAGTGGGCATGGGCTTCTGAAATATGTACTTTAATAGATTCATCCTTGATATGAGATATGTTGTGTAGGCACAGAAGTAACGCCTCAGCTTTTGGGCGACCCAAGTTAGAGCACAATAAGTACGCTCTAATAGAGAACACCGGGCCTCGTATGGAGTGAACTTCTTGCTGAGGTAATAAATAGCTTGTTCCTTCCTTCCCGTTTCATTGTGATGCCCCAGAACGCAGCCGAAAGCTCCACCTAACACGGCAAGATAGAGTAACAGAGGTCTGCCTGGCTCGGGCGTGGCGGTGTTGACAAATATTCCTTGATTCTGTCGAAAGCCTTTTGACAATCATCGGTCCACTTAGTCGCAGCGTCCTTCTTCAGCATCTTAAAGATTTGCTCACAGATGACTGTAGATTGTGCTATAAACCGGCTGATGTAATTAAGCCTCCCCAAGAAACTCATCATATCTTTCTTGTTCTTTGGTGGTGGTAGTTCTTGAATGGCTTTTACTTTTGACGGATCCAATTATATTCCCCGGCGGCTTACAATAAACCCCGGCAACTTCCCAGCAGGAACCCCGAATGCACTCTTTACGGGGTTTAGTTTCAGATTGTATTTTAGCAATCTATTGAAGAACTTCCCCAAATTCTCCATGTGATCAACAACTTTCTTTGATTTGATAATGACATCATCCACGTACACCTCGTTCTTCTTGTGAATCATGTCATGAAATATGGTGGTCATGGCCCTCATGTATGTGGCCCTTGCATTCTTTAGGCTGAATGGCATCATCTTGTAACAATACACTCCCCACGGCGTGATGAACGCCGTTTTCTCAGCATCTTCCTCATCCATCCAAATCTGGTGATAACTGGCAAAGCAATCCACGAAGGACTGTAATTCATGCTTGGCGTAGTTGTCAATCATAATGTGTATATTTGATAAGGGGAAGCCATCTTTCGGACTGGCCCGGTTGGGATCCCGGTAGTCGACGCAGACTCTGACCTTCCCATCCTTCTTTGGCACAGGTACAATGTTGGCTAACCATGTTGGGTACTCCACTACCCGAAGAACTTTGGCATTGATCTTCTTAATAACTTCTTCTTTCATTTTCAAACTCATGTCGGGTTTGAACTTTCTGAGCTTTTGTTTCACCGGTGGACACATTGGATTGGTTGGCAGTTTGTGAGCCACAATAGACGTACTTAGACCAGTCATGTCATCATACGACCATGCAAATACGTCCTCATACTCTTTTAGAAACTCTGTGTATTCTTTCTTTTCTGATGGTGACAAATGAATGCTGATGCGAGTCTCCTTGACGTTTTCTGAATCTCCCAGGTTGATAACTTCAGTCTCGTCCAGGTTGGACTTTAGTCTTTTCTCAAAGTTCTCAACTTCTTTGACAATCTCGCCGGGTATGTCGTCTTCATCTGAATCAATGTCCATTTGCTGTGTTATCTCACTGCATGTCACAGTCATCGGTTCATCAAGACAAATAATAGTAATGTTGTATAAATAAAGTAATGAGAGAAGACAATATCAATAAATATCAGATTCATAAGAGAAATTTAGAAGATGCTTTGATGAATTGAATAATTGTTTTGAACATTGAAGATCTTATTGCAGAAATTGAAAAATGCAGGAAAAGGAAAATCATTTAGTAAATAGAACAGTAAATAATGCTTGTTGTAGCCTTGCTACCCCGAGGCTCGTCGGGCTTTGGTTGTCTTGATAGACCAGTTCTTGAGATATGTCCCCTTTCTTACGGTCTGTACAGAAGGGCCTTCCTCCCCCTCCTCCTCGAGAACACCACAGTAATCCATATCCTCGTCTTCTAGGAACAAACTCATCATCCTTGCAAGTGCTTCTTCTTCGTCTGATCCGTAAATAATGTCGTCCGATGAGGTATCGGCTGATCCAAAGGGTAATAGGGACCGCGCCAAGGTGGCGACCGGTCGTTGAATTCCTTCCAAGTGTACTCATACCCCAGACCTAAAGTGGTACCATGTTTCTTGAGTTTTATGGGCTTTGTAATCCCTTGGAGGTTCTTACCGAGCCCTTTGCCTGGCTCATATCCTCTCCAGTTCAGGATGCTCTCAATCTTGCTATCCCACTACTTGTCCTTGTCGATAGCATTGACCCGCTCAATGTGGTGGTAATTTCCCCCGCCTATCTTCCCTTTTCCGTCAATCACCGGAATAGTTTGACGACTATAAATGGGGTTGCTACCGTCACCATTAATAATCACCTCTTGGTGGTTCCACTTGAATTTTACCGCCTGATGTAGCGTTGATGCTACGGCCCCAGCAGCATGAATCAAGGGTCGTCCCAACAATAAGTTGTAGGATACTGGCACATCTATCACCTGGAAATCCACTTCGAACCAAGTCGGTCCTATCTGCAGACATAGACTGATCTCTCCCATGGTGGACCTCTAAGAACCGCCGAAGGCTTTCACATTGATCTCCCATCCCTTATCTCATGTAGCCCTTTACCCAATTTCTTGAGTGTTATCAACGGACAGATGTTAAGACTGGAACCTCCATCGATCAAGATTCTTGTGATGAAATGATATTCGCATTGCACGGTGATGTGCAGCGATTTTTTGTTCCCCAATCCTTCAGGTGGTAGCTCGTCCTCATGAAAAGTGATTTTATGACTACCATATTGGCCATTTCCCCGCTAGTGATGTTGTTTGGCACATATGCTTCACTCAACACTTTCAACAAAGCATTTCTGTGTGTTTCAGAATTCTGCAGCAAAGAGAGGATGGATATCTGTTCCGGTGTCTTGTTAAGCTGGTCGATGACTGAATACTCCTTAGCCTGTACCTTTTACCAAAATTCATCGGGACCTGTTTTGATAAGGGGAGGCCGGTTGGCAGCCTGCTTTCTTGACTTGGCCAGATGCTCAGGGGTGTAGACCCTGCCATTTCTCGTCATACCCTGTGCTGCGACAGCTTCCTCAGACCTGACCTTGCCTTTCCTTCTCGCCTCGGCTGTGTAGTCCCAAGGGATAGCGTTTGAATATAAGGGTTGCGTGGTTGAAATTGCCAACGAAATTGGTGCGGCCATCCTTACTTCAAACGGAATGTGTGTTCGGGGTGGCAAGACTGTGACCTCGAATGGTGCCGGTGCATTTGCTGGAGATACAAACTCAACTTCAATTGGCACTGGTGACTTTGCAGGTGGCTTTGCGTCAAACTTAAATGGTATAGACATATTAACCTCAGCGTCCTCAAATGGTTGAATCTGGACTATGATCGGTTTGAGAGTGACTGCGGGTTTCTTTGGGTCATCGTCTTTTGCGATCAACCCGATTGATCCCTCGGGATCCCAATCATTTTCTATTTCAATCATATGGATACCTCTACCCTTATGGAATGGCAAAGAATTGTCGCGGACGTTTGGAACGGGGTCTTTTGCCACAATAATCTTGTTGTCAATGAGAGCCTGTATTTTATCCTTTAGAGAGTGGCATTCTTCGATGGTGTGTCCTTTCATGACGGAATGGTATGCACATGATTTGTTTGGGTTAACCCACTGAGAAGGGTTCTCAGGGGTGGTAGCAGGGATAGGTCTGACATAACTAGCAGCTTTGAGCTTCTCATACAGCTGGTCAATGAGCTCGGCTATGGCGGTGTATTGCTTTGGAGGAGCGGCGTCAAAATTGGGACGAGGTCTAGCGAAGTTTTGGCGTGCAGAGTGTGATTGGTAATGGGATGGCTGGGAATTATAAGTGTGGTAGACAGGAGCGGGTTGTGAGTACCTGGTCGAAGAAGGTTGATATGTGGGTGGCGGAGATTGTTAGGAAGGTGGTGGAGCTTGGTAGTTCGGTGAGGGTTCTTAGTAGGAAGGTGGTGGAGTTTGGTAGTTCGGGGTTGGCTGGTATGTGAGTGGAGGTGTTGGATAAGTTTGGTATTTGAGTGTGGACTTGGCTCTTTGTGCAATCATTACGGCTCTCATGTCTCTCTTCTTAGACACACCANTGTAGATCCTTGTTAGTGGCTTGCAAGGCTTCAAAATTTGTAACCATACCGCTTTTAATACCTTCTTCAATCCGCTCACTCAATTTGATGATGTCGGAGAACTTGTGGCCTTCAACCATCATTAACCGTTCATAATACTGCAGGTCCTGAGCCCGGACAAAGAACTTGCTCATCTTCTCTTCCTCTAGAGCAGGTCTAACTTGAGCAGCTTTGGACCTCCAGCGAGTAGCATACTCACGAAAGGTTTCTGTGGGTTTCTTCTTCAAATTTAAAATGTAGAACACATCTGGTGCGTTCTCTGTGTTGAATCTAAACCTGTCCATAAAATTAGACGCCATGCTTACCCAATTTGACCCTTTCTTGGGGTCTTGGTTGATGTACCAAGACAGTGCGTCTCCCTTCAAACTCCTCATGAACAGCTTCATGCGGATTCTTTCATCCTTCCCAACCGCCAACCAATTTGTCGCAATAGGTCCTCAAATGGATTCTTGGATCACCAGTACCGTCAAACATTTCGAACTTTGGAGGTTTGTACTCCTCGGGTAGTTCGACATCAGGTTGGATACAAAGTTCTTCATAATTCAACCCTTCAATTCCCTTGGTTCCTTCAAAACCCTGGACTCGGCTGGTCAATTTCTTAAGCTCCTCGGCTAGGTTCCTGATAAGTAAGTCCTTTCCGTTAAACTCGGATGCATGTGAGATAGGCGGAGTGGAGTGGGTCACGGTTTCCACACATATGGAATTGTTATAGGTGTGGAAATGGTCCTTTGTGGGGTTTTGAGGTTCTGGGATGAGTAGTGGAGTGTTATTTGAGGTGTTGCAAGCATTGCACTGCTTCGGGAGAGTTTGGTTCTTTGGGGGAGTGACGTGATAGTGAGGTGCGGGATGATTTTGTTGTCTTGGGATGTTTTGTAGAGGTGCGGGATTTTGAGAATTTGGAAGGTTGACGTCGGAGACGTTGAGGGAAAATGACAAGTTGGCCAGATTCCGGACTTGATCGAGTTCTTCCTGAAACTTCAGCAATTTCTGTTCAAGTGGTGACATACTTTCATGCAGAATCTGAATACCTCGGCCATCAGTGCCCTCTACCCGTTCAATCATATTCTCCTTTCTGGTGCCACTGGACTCTTCCATCTTACTTTTGCCTTTGTCTTTTCCCTTTGGAGGACTAGGAGGAGGAGTAGGTGGAGGGCCCTTGGATCTTGTGCGATAGGCTGATGATTCCAGAATGCACGAACTAACCTTTGGGGAGGGGAGTAAGAAAAAGAAATAAAAACAAAAGGTAACCAAGTCAGTGAGGATTATGAAAAGAATATTGCGGTATTTAAACACATAATGCAGAAATGTAAAGCGCGTCCTAAGTTGGGAACCTCTTTGTGCCCAAGGTAGGCCTAGCGACAAATTGATTTGGAGAACTTAAAATGCTAAATGCCTCATTTTATTGATAAAAAAAATAGACAAATCCCAAAAAGATAGACGAAAAATAAAATTCACTAATGGCCATTAGCCTTATTACATTGATAGAAAAATAAAGGCACTCCTATCTACTTGGTCCCAGAAGGACATTCCCCAGACTCGGCATTCTTGCTTTCCTTGTACAGTTTTCCCAGCTCGC
Source organism: Nicotiana knightiana (assembly GCA_005239525.1). Lineage (NCBI taxonomy): Eukaryota > Viridiplantae > Streptophyta > Magnoliopsida > Solanales > Solanaceae > Nicotiana > Nicotiana knightiana. Next base: position 17,470 of record ML405088.1, on the reverse strand, counting down.
GAAGTCCCATCAACAGGTAGGTTCTGGCGAGGTATCCCCCTGAAGCTCCCTCAGCCTTTTGACAATCTTCGACTCTTTTGATGAACTTTTCTTCCAGCTCGATTGTACCTCGTTCCAAGTACCCCAGCCTCTTGTTGGCGTTGATAGCCATGTCCTTCCATTCCTCGATCAGTTTCTTGTTGGACTCATGTATCTTGTGGTGGTCATCCTTATATTCCCGGATCCTTTTGCGCAGTTGGTTGTATTTGACTTGTGCCTCGGCCCTTTCATCTATAACCCTGTGACCTCGGACGTACCCCGGCTTGCTCTGGCCACCCAAATCCTCTTCTAACCAACCAAGATAGAAAGGGGTACAACCAGCATGATATTTGTCTGGCTCGATGGTGTCTTTCTCAAGTATAATCTTGTAGTGCCACAGGTGTTGAGCTTGGCACATGTAAGGACTATCATTATTTTGAAATTCAGCTCGAAGATGGCTCATCTTCTCGACCCTAGGGATGACTTTTTTCCTACCTGCTTGCCTCATAACTCGAAGAGGGACGTAAGGGTATTTCCCCCTTAGACCAATCAGTATAAGAAATGATGCGTCTCGGGATTGAATGATAAACTCATCCATTGGAAACCATTCAAACATCCATTAAACCTGCTCTTCAGTCAAGTTATCAAAAAGCTCAACCCATCCCTTGGCACTTTCAGGTTGAGCGAGCATGTCAGGGATATAATTCATTCGCTTTGGGTGATGGAAAGCGATGTGGTCATCCCACATTCTGCGGTGAATGACTTGTCGGTATTCGCCTCTTTGGAGATGTTCCATGAGCCAGAATTGAAGTAATAAATTGTAACCTTCGAAATGCTTTGCTCCTTGTTGACACCTTTCTAAGGCCCGATATATGTCTGCAACGATCATGGGCACAATGCTGAAGTCTTGCCCATCTACCCCTTCCATTATGGTCTTAGTTACCAGGGCTTGCCTGGTATGGATCCTTTCTTTCTTCATCGGGAAAACAATCAAACCCAAAAAGAAAATCATAAACACGAACACTCGGCGATGGACGTGTCCCAGAGAGGTGATAGCAAACTCGTCATGGCAGGTAAGGTATGATTTGTTGTAGCCATACCTTTCTTAAAGAACGTGAGGGCATCCGTTTGGGTTTAGGGAAACCCGGTGGACTTTTGGATAAGGCTATCTTAAAAGCTATCGTGCGGATAACACTTTAGCTCGACTAGGTTTGACCATGATGCATGAAACAATGCGACAGAGTAAGGTTTCTATGGGATTTTAGACCGGTACCCTTGAGTGGAAAACTCAAGGGAGAAAGGCACGGAACCATCGACTGCACCGCTGATCGACTAGTTTTACCGCAAATAAGCCTTTCCGAATTTAGTGGGTAATAATATAGGAAGAGCTCACCCACTCATCAAGCGTTGCTATAGTATATTGTTTGGCACGAGTAGAGTATGAATCTTGAGCATGATTATGCAATAATAAGCATTAAAACAAGTTTTCACGTATTTGCACGTTAAAGAAAGCGGTAAAAACAGCAGTAATGATTTAAAGCAGTTACAAAAAAAATGAAGAGACATGTCAGTTTCGTCTTTGAAGAAAAGTAAATACCTGAAGTAAACAATTAATTGCATGTAAATGGAATAAGAAAGGGTGCATGTACTTAAAAATAAAGGCACAAATTCACGAAACAATTTGAAATGGTAAAAGCCTGTATATCCCCAGCATAGTCGCCATGCTGTCGCGCACCCCTTTTCTCCCCGAGCGCTCCTTTCGGGGCCCGGTGAAAGGGGTTTATGACATTGGTTAAGACAACTCGTTCCTTTGGGAAAGGGGTTTGCATATATTGAAGAGTTTCCACCTAACGATTTTGGCGGTGCGTTAGGGTACCTAAGGGGTTCAATTACAATTACGTTACTAACCAGAGATTGGGTAAGGGCTTGAAGTTATCCTAAGGGGAAGTTGTTAGGAACCCCTCAGGATCCACAAGTGTGGTTCCCGGCCAAATGGTTTCTGTGAATTTGTACAATTAGCAAATAACAAGTAAAGGCTCAAATAAGAGAGGCTTTAAGTCTTAAGCATGCAGATGTTTGAAAATAGTAAAGGAGATTAGACTTTGAAAGGATTACGAGCTAAGCATATAAAAGGTATCCTAGGTTTATAATAATATGGATCACATCAATTTAATACCCGGTAATCACTCCCCGAAGAGGGTCTACACATGGAATTAGCGCACCGGTCAAGCAACTAAATCGAGTGTTGGTCTCGACCTCTAATGCAGGTTGTTACCCGTCCCTTCCTATCAGTCCCGGAGGAAATTTAGGACTCCTATCCTAAAGGAGGTGCTGCCTTAGGTTTTAAAGGTAAAAATGCTAAGGCGACATATAATGAACAAATAGAACTGCAGATAAAGAGGGTAACACATAAACAGGAAAGGACTTCTAAATGAAGCTTCAGGACACGTTTATATGAGCAGAATCACATTTAGCAATTTACTTAATTATTTTTCCTATAGGCAGGATCTCTAAGTGAGGGAAATGAATGATGACGTGCTGAAAGGAAAACAGTATATATGAGCCTAAGTAGCATGATATCTAATGCATGGCATGTTGTACCTAAACATGGCTGCTATTGCGATAGAGAAAATAAACCTAGAAACATGGTCTCTACCTTTAATTATACTACAGCATGCATATCACCCACCTATTTTTACTATCCGACCCTAGAGTTGTTTACAATTAATTATTACAGACCATGGGATATGTATCACCCACCTATTGAGAGAGAAGGAGGGGGGAATGAGAGAGGGGGTAGTCATTAGAGGATTAAATTAGGAAGGGGCTGATCTGGGCCGTTGATTTGAAATAATCAACGGCTCAGATTGCATAGGGGAATTGGGTCGGGTAGGATAGGGTATTGGGATTGGGTATTGGGCTAGATTAATTGGGTTAGGACCTGGTTTGATTTAGGCTAGGATTTAAATAAAGATGGCTATTTGTCAAATACCCCCCTTAAAAATAGATAAATAATTAATAAAATAGCTAATAATTATATAAAAATGAAATTAAGACTAAATAGGTAAAATTAAGGTAATTAACTAATATTTAAAATATAAAATGACTAATTATTGAATTAAAATGGCATAAAATGTATAATTAGGCTATAATTGAAGCATTGTTAAATTATAGCAAAATAATGCCAAATTGACTAATTTGTGAAATAATTAATCCTAATAGGATTTAAAATGATATATTGAGCTAGGAAATATTTTGAAATTATTTGTAATGTAATTTATGAATAATTATTGAATATAAAGTGCTGAATAAATTAGAAAAATAAATTGATAAAAATATGGAAAATTATGGAAAAATACCAATTATTATAGATAGTGATTTTGAAGGTATATATGAAAATTTAAAAATAATTTGTGGAAAAATTGGGTATCAACACCGTATTATATTATGTTTATGCTCATCTAGATATCCTGCCCATAGGGTATTAAAGTGATAAAACCTGTTGTCTGAATTGCGTGCATTGGCTGTTTACTTGTGGAGGTTAACGCGAGCCCTTATTTGCTCTGTATGTGACATTCATATCTCATTTTTTGTTTGTCGCTTAGTTTTCCTATTTTTGAGCAACACATGCCAGTCTAGAACTACCTTAAATAGAGGTCCTAAACACCTCCAGGGCCATAGGTAAGGGACGGGTAATGCACGCTTAAGGCACAAATTAGAAGCTATTAGAACGCTTAGGTAATAACTGAAAGATAGTAATTGGGTAGTAAAGGAGATGATGACCCGTGCGCTAATGCTATGTGTAGCACCCCAACTTGGGGAAAGTTACCAAGTATTGCACGGAAATGATCCTATAGGCTAAAAAAGCTTAGGACCCCTTTAATTCCTGCTTTAAATAGTTGTCTAAATTGCTTTATTTTTCTTTAATGACTAATTCGCTTAATTAAGTTCGGTCGGAACCCACCTTTGTGGACCTCAAGGTAATTTCGAGCCCTTACTTGATCTGGTGATGCAAACTAGTTTCATGAGTTATTAGCTTTAGGTGCCCTAATGCACCTTAATCCGTTAGGTGGCAACTCTTTAAATCTCATATCTCATCCCAAAAGGGAAGGGAGTTGTCTCATTAAATGTTGAAACCCGATTTCGCGAGAAAAAAGGGGGCGCGACAATGCCTTGTGTCTTGGGCCACCAAAAAGCAATGTGGCCTTATCTATTGCTGAAGCTGAGTATGTTGTTGTTGCCTCATGTTGTGTTCAATTACTATGGATTAAACAGCAATTGATGGACTTTGGAATCGATGTTGGTTGTATCCCCATTTTTTGTGATAACACTAGTGCAATTAGTATGACTAAGAACCTTGCTCATCACAAGGGAACTAAGCACATAAATGTTAGACTTCACTTTTTGAGGGATAACTATGAAAAGAGGCTAATCAATGTGGAATTTTGTGCAACTGACAAGCAAATAGCGGAGATCTTCACAAAATCCCTAAGTAGAGATCACTTTGAAAGGAACAGGCTGGAATCAGGGACGATTAAGATCACCTAAAAGGACCAGTTTAGAATGTACAAAAACAACAAAAAAAATTATTTTTTTCTCTAACCCGGAACTTGTGTAAATAACTAGATTAATTTTTGCTCAGTCTCATACTGTAAATAGTATACTCATGTGCCACGTATTAAATGACGCATTGGTCTCTAATGATATTTTCTCTATCTTAGCAAATTGAGACATGATCGAGAGGATTCTCAGTGAAGAACATGGTTCATCAGTGCTAGTTCATCTGGATAGTAAGGTATGTTTTCTACACTCTGCACAATTTGAAATACTAATATTTAAATCATGAGAAGAGTCCTACCCAAGTACAAAATCTATTAAACTTAACCAATTAAAATTGAACCAGTTCTGTTTCAACAGAATCTTCACCAAATTAAATCACCTAGATTCTAGGGAGGCCTCAACAGTCTATTCAAACTGAAATTTCAGTTTGATTAGACTTCTAATTAAGTGCTAAAGTTGTTATTCATTAATTATCCCCTCCCTTTAAATCCCTCATCATCATCCCTGCCATTCTCTCAAAATTTCTAAAAACCGTCGAAATTTCTCTCTTCTCTCTGCTTCCAACATTCAACCCATCTATCTCTCTCATTACAGAATCAAAACACAAAATGACTAACCCCGGTGATAATCCTGGTACACCCCCACCATGTTCTTCATCTTCCACTACCCCTCAACCTAGGAGAAGACGAGTAAAAATGCTTGCTCGAAAAACTGTGGCTCAAAAAAATTAAATACACAGCTACAAGCAAGCCAAGCTCAAGAACCCCAGAACTCTGATGACTTGTTCGGTGACTGAGGGGGAAGAAAATGGGTCTTCCGATTCTGAGTAGGTAACATCTGTCCAAAACCCTTCTGCTAGGGTCATATCCGATTTGGTTGAAAATATAGAAAATAGGTTTATATTTGTTCGGTATGTGGTGGATGTGGAAACGCCTGAGTCCATAAGGAGATGAGATAAAAATAAGATAGAAAAAGAAAAATAGAGTGAGGGAGTGCGAAGTGATGAGATGGGAACAGGGAAAGGAGTGGTTGATTCTTCACCTACCTCTGAAACTGGTAGAATGGCTATCCGTGGAGTTGAGTCAGAAAAGGTGGAATAAAGTGGCAAGAAAACAGGGGGAAGTGGATCTGGAGAAGTCGTTGAAAGGCTGGTAAATCTTGGAAAGCAAACAGATGAACCTGGTTCATCTGTTGAAGAAACACTAGCAGATCTTTTGAAAAAGATAGGTGGCAGTTATAAATCCAAGAAGAAGAGAACTCCTAAAGCAATGGCCCCTGGCACAGCACGAGCCAACAAGAAAAGGAAGGCTGCTCCTTCTGATACTTCTGAAACTCTCCCAAGAGGGAGAGCCACAAGGAGTCAGCTGAAGCAAAGTGAGGAGGAGTTGCAGAAAGCTTTAGATGAAAGCAAGAAGAAAAGAATGGACAAAGGGAAATAAAAGGTAGTAGAGCCTATTGAGGCTGTTGATGTGGATGAGATGGACCTGGTCCATCAAGGTGAAAAAGTGACTGTTGAGATGGAGGTTCAGACTCCTAAGCCCAAGAAAGCCAAGACTTCCTCTGAGAAGTCTACATCTGTATCCAAGTCTGCTGAACCTTCTACCTTGACTACAAGGACCAGGTCTGCAGTGAAAGCCAAACAAGTGAAGATTGCTGAAGAGGAGGAATGGAGTGGAGAAGAATAGGATGAGTCAGACAGTGGAAAGGATAAATTGGCCAAGTTTGGCAAACGAACTATCTTGAAGGGTAGGCTCTTGAAGGATTTGGAGGAAGAAGGGATGGTTCTGCTGCTAGAAAAGCTAGAGGTGCAAGGGTGGAAGGACATGGTCCTTCAGATAGATAGAAGAGTGGAAAGGAATGAAATTTTTGAATTCATGTTCAATGTTGAGGTGTAGGATGGAAGAGTCACCAGCCTAGTGAAAGGGGTTCAAATTTCTTTTGATGCAAAGGAACTGGGTGAAATGCCAGGTGTACCTTCTGAAGGGTACAATGATTACACAAGGAAAAAATGGCCCATCCTAGACACCCTTTCTACTGCGTTGAACATCACCAGGAAATTCTGTGATAATGAAGAAGAAAGTGAGCCCAAGGTTGTATACAAAAGTGAAATGAAGCCCCCCATAAGGTGTTGTTTGAATTCATCAACAAGTCTGTGCTACCTAGGCAGGAAAGGAGGCACATTGTCAACTTCATGGACTTGGTTTTGATGGAATTTCTGGACAGTAGGAGGCAGATCAACTGAAATGGGTTTATAATCCAACTTCTAGATAGGGTCATCAACGGCTCCAAAGCCCATGTCTTTCCATATGGCTTCATTCTCACTACTGTTCTTGCTCATTGTAAGGTGCCACTGAATAAGTGGGAGATGGCCACAAGCAAAGACCATTTTGAGATTAACACTTTGCTTGCTTGTGATTATGAGGTTCAGGCCATTCCCAATGAATCTGGTTCATCTAAAAAGACACCAGTCAATAGCAAGGTCAGAGCCCTAGTGTAGGAGAGTGGGGCAAAGGATGCTGATATAGCAAGGCTGAAGGCTCGATTCGCTGAGGTAGAATCTGAGAGAGATTCTCTCAGAACTGAGCTCACGAAGGAAAAGGAGAAGAATGATGGAATTCTTCAAGACATATTGCACCTTCTCCAAGCCAAAAACCAAGCCCCCAATTCTTCCAAGCCTTAACTTCCTAGCCCTATCTAGAATTTTCAGTGACCCAAATTCGGGAAGTTTCTTTTTGTTGCTCATGTTTTTAAATGTTTTTGTTTCTTTTTGTGGATTGTGGCAGAATCATATTCTCTATCAATGAAGTTTGTTATTTTTGCTTTAATTGACTATCTATATTTCTTTGATAGTTTGAATTCTTAGTTTTACTATTGATGATTAATCCATGAATGCATTTGCAGTAGCTCCAGTGGCCATGAGTAACTTTTAATATCTGGGATTCACACATACATCTTTTATGCAACTTTTCGATGATGCCAAAAAGGGGTAAATAGTTGTGCATTACACTCTGAACAGTGATATCTATAACCTAATGAACCTGGTTCTTTATGATAAGTGCAAATACTCTAACAATGTGTTGATGTTGGACTAAGTTGAAACAGGCCTAAGCTTATGGAAGCACAGAGTTTGTCATCATCAAAAGGAGGAAATTTGTTGGCCTAAGAAAAGATAAGTTTTGAAGATTGACAAAGGAGCTCAGAAATGAACCAGGTCCATCGCTGGTAGACATAGACACATGCAGACTCAAGGCACGTGAGATACACATGCAGGAGATAAACGTATTTTGGCATAATATATATCTCCTGATCGAAAAGATTGCATAAATGATAAGGAAAAGGACTCCTTACTCAAAGAGAACATTATCCATAATAAGGAAGGATTTAGGAGTTGAGATTAACTAGAACTCTTCCACCGAGGAAGTGTAGCATTAGAACTCTATTTAATTCTTTATCTACTAACTCTATTTATTGCAGGATGTTCTCAGTGAACAGGTACGCACAAACGCAGAAGTTAACCAGGAATTGGGAGCAAAATAGCAATACATTTTGCAAACAGTTCGTGTGAGATTTAAATGTGCAAACCTGAAGCTACTTGAACCAGATAGAAGAACCAGTTTCATGTGACTATCTTTCATTCTAGTTCAATTGTAGTAGGTTTTATATTGTACCTTTCAGCTTTATCTAGATGCATTTGTAATAGGTACTCAGTATATTCAAGTTAGAGTTAACTTGGAGTTGTCACAACAGTTAGAGGTTGTTTGCTACAAGGGATTAGAGTTAGTCCTAGATTTACAAAAGAGTTTTTGTAAATGCAGTTTTTGGCTCAGTGATTTAGTGAAGAGTTTGGAAAAATCCTACTGGGAAGTAGGTCGTGGTTTTCACCCTTTGAACCAGGTGTTTTCCACGTAAAAATCCTTGTGTTCTTTAATTTCTCTACTTGTTATTCCGCAACAGTAGTATTAGGAACACATAGAAGAACCGGGTCCTTCTATAATTTGTGCACGCGAAAAATTAAACACCATACAAATCACCCTCCCCTCTCCCCCCTCTTGTGTGATATTGAAGTATAAAACATTAATAGTGCAAGTTAATGTATCTTTATTAAGCAAGTTGTTCAAGAATATAAGCAGCAGCAAATAGCATCTCCTGCACTCTCTGATCTTGAAGGGTATCATAGTTGTTCTGATGAAAGATTTAATAAAGAGTTAGCCATTGTGCCCCGAATAGCAAACTGGACCTACTACCAGGCAGGGCAGCTACTACCTAGTAGGTCCTATTCGTATTACGTAAATAATAAATATAGGTCGGATCGAATAATTTATCTATTTTTGTATTATCCGTTTCCGACTTACACATATCTAACCTAACACGTTTGGCACCCCTAATCGCAAGTGACTTGTTTTTATCTTTAAATTGTGGATCGTCTTTTTGTTTCCGTTTTTCTAAGCTTCGAAAGCTTAGCCTGAACAACAAAGTTAAGCAAAGCAAATAACAATAACCTACTACCTTATATCTGAAGCTGGAACAATCCTATAAAGTTAAGAGGAACAATGTTCGTTAACATAAGCTAATCTCAAGCATATCAGGGTCTAGTTATTCGTACGCTACTTCACACAACTTCAACTGATTTGATTTGTTTCTGTTTGGTTTCAGTATTACAGTAGTTGGTTACTCTGAATCCTTCTTTTTGCCTATTATGGGGAACACTGTACATTGAGGAAGATGTTCATGATTCGTTAAAACTGAATTATCAAACTGAACCGAACAATTTTGGTTTGTTTTCATTTTGGTAATTCAATAATGTTTTTGTTTTTTTTTTTTTTTTTTTTTTTTTTTTTTTTTTTTTTTTTTTTGTTTTGATTTAGAAAATTCAGTAATTTGATTCTGTTTTTGGTTTTCTCTAACAAATTACCAAACAAACTTTAATACTGTATTTCATATATTTTGAATAATAGTTTAATTAATTTATATTGATATATAAATTTATTTAGTTATGTTATTTAAATTTGTATATATCATAACTTAAAAACGTAGCTATATTATTCAAAAATTATATTATTTTAGAGGCTCAATTTGAGAAGGTCCAATATCTTGGAGGGTAAATAGAAAAATATAAATATATTGGAGGTTAACAGAACTCAGTGTCAAAAATATAGGCAGAATAGACTTGTAGATATTTGTATTTGTTTGCGTTTGTTATTCCGGTTTTTATACTCAACAAACTTTCATCCAAGAACGTATAGTTGATTTAATCTGCTATGACCATTGACCGAGCATATGTGGCAGGCTAGTTGTACAAAATGCGTATATTTCACGTATATGACGAGCGTTAATGTAAAAATTTTATATTAAAAATGATTGAAAGAAAAAGAAAAAGACAAAAGAAATAAAAAAAAACAAAAACATATGTTTCTTTCTGTTTTCACCCACCCTTCCCCTATTTCTTTTTTCTCTCTTTATCGCCCTTCCCTTCTTGTTCTTCCCCCAGCCCCAGCCCCAGCCCCAGCCCCGTTTCTTTTTCCTTTTTTTTCCCTTCACGTTCTTCCCAAGCCCCTGCCCTTTTCTTCTATTTTTCTATTTAAAATATCTTTTATAGATCTGATTTTTCTTTGCGTGATTTAGTTAATTATCTGTTTGTCATTGTTTGTTTGCTTTGTGAATATTTTTTATCAATACAAAATAGTTTAATTTGATTGTGTTGGTTCCCAAATACACACAAATATACGTGACCGTCAAGTAATAAAGTGACTCGAAAGTCGGATATCAAATCCACAAAGACTTAGATTAATCGTTAACTAAGAAAATTAAAATTAATTAACTGTCCAAGATAAGTAAAAATATTGTTTATCTACTAAACTACTTTTGCAAATATTGAACAAGTAATTAACTAATTTATGAGGGATGCAAATGTGCGTTTTGAATTTTGCTCAAAGGAGATGAAGATTCCAGGGTTATGGTCGGTTTATCAATCCTATTAAGTTCAATAGCCACACTTGTTTATCTGGATTATCAATGGTTGCTAATTGACCAAATCGTTTATATGAGTAGCATGTTCCCACAATACTACTCGCCTATCCACAATATATCAATCATATATTCTTATGGTATTGAGCCTATCATGAACGAATATAATACGGTTTTTAACTAAGCAAGACAGTTAGGTATATTCCTATCCTAACCGCGAAATCATTCCCCGAGCCACGGGTTTAGAAACAAGCTCTCTTTAATTCTACTCTAATCTAAACATGGCTTTCCCAAACATAACATAGATAGTAGGGTAAATTGCTAGCTGCAACAATTCACAAGTTAAAACTAGAATTAAAGAAACAACCACAAGATTATAATCCGAATTAGCGAAGATGTAATTAATTAACATTAATAATCATGTCAACCACAATCGTAGAAACTAGAATTTTAGCTACTCATGTTCATAGTAACAATTTTTTAAGTATTTTGCATAAATAAATTACGAAGAAAAGATGAAGGAATGAAGAACTCGATGATTTTCTCCTCCATAAGTTGTTCCACGTGATGTTCTTGCCTCCAAAAAAATGACCAACCCTTCAAAAACTAACTTTAAGAGGTATTTATAAGGTAGGGACCGAAGTCTACATGTCCAAAACTAGTGAGCAATTAACATTTGCTCGGATGGCATTGTCGGCGCGAGGTACCGTCTGGGCCACCAATATTTCTGCGCGAGACACTGTCTATGGGCCCATTGTTTCTGCGCGAAGCACTGGCTGGTGTGCCAATGACAGTGCCCTGAACAATGCCTTGCAATGTCTATGGCCATGACTTTTCATGGCCTTCCACGTCTTCTTTTATTGCTCTATTTTGTAGCTCTAAGGTACCATTTCGTGCAATTTTTCTCCAATTCATGTCCAAGCATTCCTAGGCACCAGCTTATACTTCCTCCAAATTCTTCCCTTTTTGACGTCAATTTGCATGCAAACTCCCCAAATCACTTTCGATTGACTCCTACACATAAAAACACCATTATTAAGCTCGAATCACAAATATTCACACCAAAATTAACAAGATCAAGGCATAATGCAAGGCATATTACATGCAAAAACAAAGAATTTTAGCCAAACATCACCACCTCACACTTAAGCTCTTGCTCGTCCTCGAGCAACCAACAATTAACACCATTCTTGAGAACTTTATATTTACACATTTGAAGCATACTACACTAACGACCACGGTCGATAGCAACAATTAAACTATAGCATATGCAATCACTTACACTTCTCTTTTCTTATGTCATTCTTCAAAAATATTAACAACAAAGACGACATGCGTATAATAATCCTAGCCTCTAAAACCGACTTAGTGTCACAATACACTCATGGCTTGAATAACCAACATCCTAGAGAAGTCTAATAACGTTACCCTCACAACAAGAACAAAAGATAAGTTGAATTCACACATTCAAATCAAATTCTCAAATATATTTTGAGGACTAATATATATCAAAGAAAATCGCTCACTCTCACAAAAGCGATCACACTGTCACGACCCGAAATCCCACCGTCAGGCCGTGATGGCGTCTAACATTGAACTCGCTAGACAAGCCAACGTTACTAGTTATTCACATTTATTCCTTTGTTATTTAGCATTTTTAAAAGTGACATATAAGAACATATAGATATGAGAAAGCGGAAGGTAAGAAATTAAACATCTTAAATAATAATTCGTACAAAAATTTCCCTAAACACACCCCCAAGACTAGTGTCACAAACTCACGAACAATCTAAGATTTTTTCCAAAAATGAAGTCTGAACAAAACAATACAACTATCTCGGAAGTACAAGAGAAGACAGAAATAAAAGGAATGAGAGAGGAGGTGACGCCAAGGTCTGCGGACGCCTGCAGGACTACCTCAGTGTCGCCGGTAGACTGAAGAACACTCCCTCGATCACTGTCCATTGGGTCCGGTACCGTAATCTGCACAACATAAAGAAGTGCAGGTGTAGCATCAGTACAACCGACCCCATGTACTGAGTAAGTGCCGAGCCAAACCTCGGTGAAGTAGTGACGAGGCTAGGACACGAAAAATAATAAACACATGTGCAATTCAATAATATATAACAGAAATAATGGCAGGAAGTAAACAGTTAAGTACGAATACGGGAAGAACATGCCAGGGTACAAAGGGAAAAAACACTTATTGAGTAACAGAACATGGCAACCGTCTAGTATCTGAATAACAACAGAGAACAAACAAGTGCATGGCATCACCCTTCGTGCTTTACTCTCATTCTCGCCAAAACAAGTGCACGGCATCACCCTTCGTGCTTTTACCTCACAATATAATGTCACGCCATTATCCTTCATGCATTATCTCTCATATCATGGCACAGCATCACCCTTCGTGCTTTTTAAAATCACAATATCAGCACGGAATTAATCTTCGTGCTTTTAAATATAAATCATGGCACGGAATCACCCTTTGTTCTTTACACTCTTCCTCACCCAACAATAACCAGAACAACAATTTGGCAAGGAAGACCCACAATACAAATCATAATTTACAACATCCCGGCAAGGGAACAATAACAGAAATATCACCGTCCCGGCAAGGGAAGAACAACAGAAATTTCACCGTCCCGGCAAGGGGCCCAGCTATAACCAATCTCACTGAATGTACAACATAACCAAAATAATCCTCAGTCGAACAACTAATCAACAGTGTTCACAACCCAGTATTTCCAATAATTGAATAATCTCCAAAATAGAAGCTACTTCATAATACAGTGGATATCGAAGAAAAACACATATACCATCACTGGGCGATTTTATTCTACTCGATCGCGGAAAGGGAGTTGCGATCGCGTAGGGCCTGAGTCACGTGCACTGCGATCTCGGAAAGGGTGTTACGATCGCATGGGGTCCCTAGGCTTGGCTATGCGATCGCGGACGGGAAGGTGCGATCGCAGAAGGAAAATACCCAGCCCCCTCCCCAGCTCTCCTATACTCTATGTGATCGCGGACAGCTCTATGCGATCGCGTAGAGGAAACTGACCTCTCCCTCACTTAAAGCTATGTGATCGCAGCTAAGCCTACGCGATCGCATAGAACAAAAGCCTCAGACACCAGCAATAGCCTATTTACACCAGATTTTTCCTAAGTTTATCACCCCGACACCTACCCGAAACTCACCCGAGCCCTCGGGGCTCAAAACCAAATATACACACAACCTCAAATCAGCCTACGAACTTATTCGAGTAATTAAACACTAAAATAACATCAAAAATAATGAATTAAACTCAAAAATCTATAGAATTTTCTCAAACTTCATAAACTTCTAAATTTTCCAATTTTGATCCGAAACACGTCAAACCAAATCCGTTTCTTTCCAAATTTTACAGATAACTCACATAACACATATTGAACCTGTTCCTTGCTCCGGAACCAATATATAGGCCCGGTAACACAGATTTCACATCAAAGTTCATTTTCAAAAGTCTTTCTTATTTTCAGAAAACAATTTTCTTTAAAAATTTATTTCTCGGGCTTAGGACCTCGGAATTCGATTCGGGCATACGCCCAAGTCCCATATTTTCCTACGAACCCTCTGGGACCGTCAAATCACGGGTCCGGGTCGGGGTCTGGGTCCGGGTTCGTTTACCAAAAACATTGACCAAAGTCAACTTTATTCCATTAATTATCATAAATTCAACTGTTCAACACATTTCCACATATAGACTTCCCGGCTACGCGCTCAGGCTATGCATGCACACCGAGGTGACATTAACAGAGGCTTTCGAGGCCTCGGAATACAGTTTTTGCTAAATTAACATAAGATGACCTTTTGGGTCATCACAATCTCCACCTCTATAACAACCGTTCGTCCTCGAACGGACATAGAAAAGTACCTGAATCGGGGAAAAATTGGGGATAACGGCTCCGCATATCGAGCTCGGACTCCCAAGTAGATGCCTCAACAGGATGGCCTCTCCACTGAACACGAACCAAAGGATAACTCTTCGATCTCAACTGTCGCACATGCCGGTCTAATATGGCTACCGGCTCCTCTTCATAAGACAAATCCTTGTCCAACTGGACACCACTGAAGTCAAGTACATGAGATGGGTCCGCAATATACCTTCGGAGCATAGACATGTGGAATACCGGATGCACGGCTGACAAACTAGGTGGCAAGGCAAGTCTGTAGGCCACCTCTCCTACCTTGTCCAGAATCTCAAATGGACCAATGTACCTAGGGCTCAACTTGCCCTTCTTTACGAATCTCATCACGCCCTTCATGGGCGACACCCAAAGAAATACCCGGTTGCATATCATATATGCCAAATCTCGAACTCTGCGATCCGCGTAACTCTTCGGCCTGGACAGAGCTATACGAAGTCTATCCTGAATGATCTTCACCTTGTGCAAGGCATCCTGGACTAACTCAGACCCCAACAATCTAGCCTCTCCCGGCTCAAACCATCCGACTGGAGACCGACACCGTCTACCATACAATGCCTCATACGGAGCCATCTGAATGCTCGACTGATAGTTGTTGTTATAGTCAAACTCAGCTAAAGTCAAGAACTGGTCCCATGAACCATCAAAGTCAATGACACAAGCTCGCAACATATCCTCCAAATCTGAATAGTACGCTCGGACTGCCCGTCCGTCTGAGGATGAAATGTTGTGCTCAAATCAATCTGGGTGCCCAACTCTCGCTAAAATACTCTCTAGAAATGGGAGGTAAACTGAGTGCCTCGGTCTGATATAATGGATATTGGCACACCATGCAGTCTAACAATCTCTCTCATATAGATCCTTGCCAACTTCTCTGCTGAATACGAAACTGATACTGGAATGAAGTGCGCTGACTTGGTCAGCCTATCCACAACTACCCATACTGCATCAAACATCCTCTGAGTCCGTGGGAGTCCAACTAAAAAGTCCATGGTGATGCGCTCCCACTTCCACTCGGGAAGCTAAATCTGCTGCATCAATCCACCGGTTCTCTGGTGCTCGTACTTAACCTGCTGACAGTTCAAACATCGAGCTACATAAGCTACAATATCCTTTTCATCCTCCGCCACCAATAATGTTTCCACAAGTCCTGGTACATCTTTTCGGCGTCCAGATGAATAGAATACTGGGAACTATGGGCCTCCTGAAAATCAACTCACAAATACCATCCACATCAGGTACACAAATTCGACCCTGCATCCTCAAAACTCCCTCAACATCAACCGTAACCTGCTTGGCATCTCTGTGCCTAACTCTATCTCTAAGAACACATAAATGGCAATCATCATACTGTCTGGCCTAAATACGGTCATACAAAGAAGAACGGGCTACGGTATGGGCCAAAACACTGCCAGTCTCAGAAACCTCCAATCTCACAAATCGGTTAGCTAAAGCCTGGACATCCAAAGCAAGAGGTCGCTCTCCGACTGATAAATAGGCAAGACTACCCACACTGGCTGACTTCCGGCTCAAAGCATGGGCCACCACATTGGCCTTCCCGGGATGATAAAGAATGGTAATATCATAATCCTTCAGCAACTCTAACCATCTCCTCTGTCTCATGTTCAACTCCTTCTGTTTAAACAGATACTGTAAGATCTTATGATCCGTGAACACCTCACATAGAACACCATACAAATAATGCCTCCAAATCTTCAATGCATGAACAATAGATGCTAACTCCAAGTCATGAACTGGGTAGATCTTCTCATGAACCTTCAACTGACGAGAAGCATAGGCTATAACATTGCCATCCTGCATCAACACTACACCAATCCCAACCTGTGATGCATCAAAATACATGGTATACGATCCTGAACCTGTGGGAAAAAATAACACCGGTGTCGTGGTCAAGGCTGTCTTGAGCTTCTGAAAGCTCACCTCACACTCATCAGACCACCTGAACTGAGCACTCTTCTAATTCAACCTGGTCATCGGGGCTGCAATGGATGAAAAGCCCTCCACAAACCGGCGATAATAACCTGCTAAGCCCAAGAAACTCCAGATCTCTGTAGCTGAGGTTGGTCTAGGCCAATCTCTGACTGCTGAAATCTTCTTGGGATCCATCTGAACACCCTCTGATGATACCATATGGCCTAGAAATGCAACTGAACTCAACAAGAACTCACACTTGGAAAATTTTGCATACAACTAACTATCCCTCAAAGTCTGAAGGACGACTCTAAGGTGCTGCTCATGCTCCTCTCACCTGCGAGAGTAAATCAAAATATCATCAATGAAAACAATCACAAAAGAGTCCAAATAAGGCCTGACACTCGGTGCATCAACTCCATGAAAGCAGCAGGGGCAGTGGTCAGCCCAAATAACATCACCAAGAACTCATAATGCCCATAACGAGTGCGAAAGGCTGGCTTAGGGACATAAGACACCCTAATCCTCAGCTGATGGTAACCATATCTCAAGTCAATCTTGGAAAACACTGAAGCACCCTGAAGCTGGTCGAATAAATCATCAATCATCGGCAAAGGATACTTGTTCTTAATAGTAACCTTATTCAACTACCGGTAGTCAATACACATCCTCATCGAGCCATCTTTCTTCTTGACAAACAATATTGGAGTACCCCAAGGAGAAACACTAGGCCTAATGAAACCTTTATCCAAAAAATCCTGCAACTGATCCTTCAACTCCTTCAACTCTGGCGGGGTCACACGATACGGCGGAGTAGAAAAGGCTGGGTGCCCTGAGCTAACTCAATACAAAAATCAATATCCCTATCAGGTGGCATACCCGGCAGGTCAGCAGGGAATACCTCTGGAAACTCATGAACCACGGGCACAGACTCCAGGGAAGGAACCTCGGCACTAGAATCGTGAACATAGGCCAAACAACCCTTCTCGACCATGCGCCGAGCCTTCATATAAGAAATGACTCTACCAGA
>MDKJ01175604.1:0-11715 GCA_005239525.1 Nicotiana knightiana | reverse complement strand
ATTGGCGATTTGATCGCGGGAGCAAGTTCGTATGATGTTTTTAGACTTGTGTGCACTTTTGAATTAGAGTACCGATGGCTCAGATGATTTTCAGATAGGTTACAGAGTGATATTTGGAGTTAGAACTCAGGTGGTTCTGCAATTTCTATAACTGGTGTCTGATCTCGCATTTGCGAGACTAGTGTTCGCATTTGTGAACATTCCCCATGCTGACAAGCTCGCAATTGCGATCAAATTCCTTGCATTTGCGAAGAGTATCTGGCCCAGCCTTAGTTCGCATTAACAATCAATGGGTCGCATTTGCAGCAGGATCAGAGTTCGCATTTGCAAACTATTCGTTGCAAATGCGATAAAAGTAGGGATATGAAACCTTCGCATATGCGATAGGTTCTTCGCATTTGCGGAGCTCGCATTTTACGAACCCCAGGTCGCAAATGTGATACCTGCAACTGATCAAAACATGATTTAGACGGAATTTTCGGTTCATTATCTAATTTTTCAAACTTAGAAACCCTAGAGGCGATTTTTCAAAGGGCTCTTCTTCCCCAAATCATTGGTAAGTGATTCTAAACTAGTTTCTTTCAATATTCCACTACTTTTCCTATGATTTCAACCTGAAATCTAAAGTTTTCATGGTGAATATTGAAGTTTTGGGTAGAATTAGTGATTTTTGTAAAATGGGGATTTAGACCTCAAATTTTGGTCGGATTCCAAAATAAATTACATAACTAGGCTTAGGGTGAATGGGTAATCGAGTTTTGAACCGAATTTCGGGTTTGGACCAAGGGGGCCCCGGTGTTAACTTTTTCAATAATAACCTAAATTGAATTATTTGCAATCATGGGTAGTTCCTAAGGCTTAATTTGAATAGTTTGGTCGGTAAATTGCTAGATTATATTGGTTCTGAGGCTTGTTTAAAAAGTAAAGCGGTGGTCGAGCTTTGAGTTAGTATTTGGAGCGAGGTAAGTGTTCCTTAGGTGTAACTATAAATAGTGAGCTCTATCATCATTGGAATGGGAGGAATTTTCTGAGAAGCATATACTATACTTCATCAAAAGCTCAAACAACATTCTACTTTCTTGCTTATTTGCATTGTTGTTATTACTCCCGGTAGCTCTGCGTCTGAAACCAAGATATCTGCGCTTATTTCGATTTTAAGGCTAAGTCTTATATTTCTGTCTATTTCGCATTTTATTTTTTAATAAAATTAATTCACTTGTCTATAAACCACATATAAATTCAACTATATTGTTTTATGGGTAAATAGTTTGGCGCCCACTGTGGGCCATAAACAGTTGTGTAATTGAATTGATCCCTACATCTCCTACTAACTTATTTGATTCTTGTCCTTAGAAAAAATCATTGAAAATTGCAGAAAATGGTATTAACAACGCATAACGTTGAGGCCCAAGGAAATCAACCTCAGCACGAAGATTCTATCGGCGATACCCGCAACGAGGGGAACAAGGCCATGTCGATCCACGACGGCCGATATCTGCGACATGTTCGGGAGACAACTCCTGATGACGTTGAAGAAGAGCACGTCGTCGAAGCAGTTAGGGCCTTGCAAGATAAACAAGAGGCCATTATAGGTCATCTCACACGACAGGATAAGGTCATGACGGAGCTGAAGCAGGTGCTTTTGGGGCTTCTAACAATGCAAATGGACGAGGTCCAGTTTCTCTCGATGCTCCAGCAAATCAAACGACACATAGGTTTGACAACAACACCCCGAGGGGCGAGGTCAGCTTCGATGGGGTCGGGAAGATCGGATTCGGTCACAACAACGAGATTGATCCTCTTAAAATCAAACTCATACGGTTTATGAGGGAAGTAAATGACCGAATCGATCAAATTTTGGGCGCCCACCAGTGCTGAAAGGGCCCGACTCAATGATTTACAAACAATTTCTGTACAAACCAAGCGCGGCACCAGAATTGATCCCAAAACGATTCAAAGTGACAGACGTGCCAAAGTACGATGGGGCTTCAAATCCTCAGGAGCATATCACCACCTATACAACATCGGTGAAAGGGAACGATTTGGCTCCCTACGAGATTGAGCCAGGTTTGTTAAAGAAATTCAGGGAGACTCTGACGAAAGGAGACTTGACATGGTATTTGCTTTTGCCCAAGCATTCCATAGACTCTTTTGAGATGCTCGCAGATTTTTTAATAAAGGCCTATGTCGGGGCCAGAAAGATACATGCCTGAAAGGTCGATATATTCAGGATTGCACAAGGAGAGAGTCTGAGTTGGTCCAGGAATTTGTAACCAGATTCCAGAAGGAAAGGATGTTGCTATTGGCCGTACCAGGTGGATGGGCGGCTGAGGTGTTCACCAAAGGACTGAATCTGAGAAGCTTAGGTGCTTTCCAAAAATTGAAAGAAAGTTAGCTCGAGTTCCAGGCAACAACTTGGGCGGATGTTCACAATCGGTACGAATTAAAGATAAGGATTAAAAATGACCACCTCGATTACCCGGCATTGGTTAAGGTCGGAACGGGGAGAAGAGTAAAGAGAAATAAAAATACTATTTTGACATAGATCGACGGTCTTCGAGGAGTCGGTTATTGCCCAATGAACGGGCTGAAGGATATGGCAGAGGCTTCCGATCGGCAGATAGATTCGCAAGCGATAGGAGAATTGATCGCGTCCAAACTAACAGGTCGTTACAGGACAAGAAAACCACAAGTTCTTGAGATATTTCGTACCCCAGGCTTTCCAAATACAACTTTAACGTCAGTGTAGTGGATCTGGTGTCGGCTATGAGGAACATTAAATAAGCAAGGTTCCCGAAGACAATGAGGTCAGACCCCGGCCAAAAGGATCCTAGCTTGTGGTGTGTATACCATGGGACAAATGGATATCATGATCAAAGAAAGAAATAAATGACAAGAAACAACTCTCATCTGCATGTTTTAACCTAATAACAATGCATAAGTACTTGTCACATCTCATATACGTTGTACCCAACATTTAAACAAATAGCAAATTGACAAACAAGTCCTAGTCCCTCAATTCAAAGTTAACCACGACACTTACATCACTCCAAAGATCAACTCAAAGCTCAACCATGGCTTTGCTTTTCAAACAAACCTCTAAACCAACTAAATCTAGAAAATTAGCGACCAAACGATTCAAAATAAGCCTTAGGAACTACCCACGAATGGAAAAAGTTTAATTTAGGTGATTATTGAAAAAGTCAACAATAGTGAACTCCCTGGCCCGCTTGGTACAAAACAATCCATTGCCTATCCGAAACTTACCTGAGCCCTGGAGCTCCAAACCAAATATGCACATAAGTCCAAAAATATCATACGAACTTGCTCGGACGATCAAATCGCCAAAATAATACCTAGAACTATGGATGGAACAAAAAAACAAATAAAATTTTCAAGAGAACTTTAGAACTTCTATTTTAACCACAGGACATCCGTATCACGTCAAACCAACTTCGTTTCTCACCAAATTCGACAGACAAGTCATAAATATAGTTATGAACCTATACCGAGTTCCGGAACCACAATACGGACCTGGAATCAATAAAGTCAAACATTGGTCAAACCTTTAGATTCATTAAGCCTTTAAACTTCAAAATTTCGACAAAAAGCGCTAACTTGAGCTAGAGACCTCCGAATTTGATTCCGGGATCCGAATCTATTTGCTCAAAATATTGACCGAAGTCAACTTAAATAGATTTTAAAGGAAATTTTTTATATTTTATCATTTTTAACATAAAAGCCTTCCGGAAAAACACTCGGACTGCGCACACAAATCGAGGAAGAATAATTCTAATTGTCTAGATGACACAGTAGTAATTCCAAAGGAGAATTGTGATGACCCAAAAGGCCATCCCGTATATTCTAGCTAATTATGTGTTCCAAGGTCGTAAAAATCTCCTTCTATCTCATCTCGATTTGCGTGTGCATCCCAGACGTGTAGCCGGAAAGCCTTTATGTGAAAAACTGATAAAAATGATAATTTTAAATTAGAAAATTTAATAAAGTTAACTTCGGTCAATGTTTTCGATAAACAGACTCGGACCCGTGATTTGACGGTCCCAGAAGGTCCGTAAGAAAATATGGGACTTGGGCGTATGTCTGGAATCAAATTCCGAGGTCCCAAGTCCGAGTAATTAATTATTAAAGAAAATTATTTTCTGAAAAATATAAATGCTTTCAAAAATGAAATTTGATGTGAAACCTATGTTATTGGGCCCGTATTATGATTCCGGAGCCCGGAACAGTTTCAATATGGTTATTATGTGTTATCTGTGAAATTTGGTAAGAAACAGACTTGGTTTGACGTGTTTCGGATCAAAACTGGGAAATTTGAAAGTTTATGAAGTTTTGAAGTATTTAATTGATTTTGAGGTTTAATTCAATGTTTTTGATGTTAATTTGGTGATTTGTGATTTGATTACACGAATAAGTCTGTAGGATGTATTTGAAGTTGTGCGCATATTCGGAGTGCAAAACTTGGGAAAAATCTGGTGTAAAATGAGTTTTTTGATGTCTGGTATGTTACACTATGTGATCGCATAGGTATAGTTGCGATTGCATAGTAGTGTGAGTGGGGGAGCGGTGGTGAGACTGTTGCCCTATGCGATTGCATAGGCCTAGTTGCGATCGCATAAGGGGGTTAAGCAAGATGTGAGGTCTAGGTAGTACCCTGTGCGGTCGCACCTCCTGATACGCAATCGCAGTGCTTGGGGTCCAGTCCTCTATGCTATTGCATACGCCCCTCCGCGATCGCATAGTACCTTTTTGGACAGCAGCATTTTTCTTATATGCAATCGCGTCCTTGTGTCCGCGATCGCAATGCTTTAAATCACTGGGCAGAATATAAACTTCCAAAAATCGGGGTTTCACCATTTTTGATATATTTTGACTTCTAGAACTCGGTTTTGGGCGATTCTTTGAGGGTTTTTCACACAAATCGAATGGGTAAATGTTCTTCTACTAGAATTAATTATATTGCATGAATTAGTTCTTGTTTTTATCATTTAATTTGTGTTTTGGGTTGAGGGAATTGTGGGTTTTGAAAGAAAATTTCTAAAAGGAAAAATCATGTTTTGAAGGACCAAATGGTATCGGAATTTGATAAATTTAGTATGGTTGAACTCGTATAGGAATGGGTAATGGAATTTTATAAAAAATTTCGGGATCCGAGGTGCGGGCCCGGGGGTCGACTTTTGGGTCAATTTTTATAAATTTGCAAAGATTGAAACTTTATTATTCGGAATCATTCCTTATACATTTTATATGTATTTTGAAGTTGTTTTAGTTTATTTTGAGCCGTCCAGAGGCCTTCCCACCCGAGAAGTCTATTTTTGAGTATCGGATTGTCGTCTTTGAGGTAAGTATCTTGCCTAACCTTGTGTGGGGGAACTACCCCTTAGGATTGAGTCTTCCTTGTTGATTGTAGTCCGAGTATGCGAGGTGATGAGTGTGTACTCGAACTTATTTGCAATTAGAATAGCCTTTTAGGATTCATAGGTTCTTATATTACTTGTGTATGAATTGTAATTGTTACATTTGAATCCTTGGTTGTTAATTTCATCCCTTCCTGTTCAAACTCGAATTACTTATTTTTTTTATTTCTTCGTTGGCTATTTGACTTTACTTGAATTAAATGAATATTCTACTTCTCTTATCATCATGCTATATTCTCTTCCTAGTTTGCCTAATTGACTATAATTCGTGTCATCTAGCCTTATAGTTGACTAGCCGTAGTTGGAACATCTATTTGTTGGAGTCAAGCATGCCCGTGAGTCTTACATTGTGATTTATATGACTATTCCCTTAAGTTCTACTTAGGTCTAGTTGTTAGACATTTATGTCATTGGCATTTCCTTGATGTTTCCTATTACTGGGCCTTTGTTAAAGTTGAGTTTATTCCGTGAAGTTAACTGTTTAGGTGAGATTGGTTATAGTTGTTTCCCTTGCCGGGATTGTGTGGTTTCTCTTATTATTCTGTTATTGATGATGTTGTTTGCCTTGTTGACTCCCTTGCCAGGATGTTATGGTTTCTATTACCGTTTATGTTGTTAATGATATTTTTTTCATTGTTGACTCCCTTGCCGGGATGGTATGATTTCTATTGTTGTTTATACTGTTGATGATACTGTTTGCGTCGTTGACTCCCTTACCGGGATGTTGTGATTTATGGTTTTTATTGTTGATTTCCCATGTTAAATTGTTGTTTATGTTATGTTAGCACGAGGGGACGTGCCGTTCCATGTTTATGTTATGTTAGCACGAGGGGACATGCCGTTCCATGTTTATCTTATTTAGCACGAGGGGACATTCTGTGCCATGTTTATGTTATGTTAGCACGAGGGGATATGTCGTGCCATGTTTATGTTATTTAGCACGAGGGCCATGTTTATGTTATGTTAGCACGAGGGGTCATGTCGTGCCATGTTTATGTTATTTAGCACAAGGGGACATGCCGTGCCATGTTTATGTTATTAGCACGAGGGGACATTCCGTGCCATGTTATGTTATCTTAGAACGAGGGGACATTCCGTGCCATGTTTATGTTATTCAGCATGAGGGGACATTCAGTTCCGTGTTTATGTTATTTAGCACGAGAGACATTCTGTGACTTGTTTACGTTATCTAGCACGAGGGGACATTATGTGCCGCATCTATGAATTATTATTTCCGTTGTTCCTGTTTGCTATTTACTGTATTTTTCGGCAAGATTTAGTATTCCTCATGTACTGCATGGAAATTTCTGAGTTATGGACTGAGTTCCGGTGGATAAATCTTGAGGAGATTTTGATCAAGGGATTTTACTGAAAAGTATTATTGAAAAAGCAATGGTTTTGAAATGATTATATTTGAATGACTTTTACATCGAAGGTATATTTGAAAATCACTAGTCTTGCCTAAAATGATATTTGGAAGTCACTTATTGGGAAAGCCTCTTTGGAAAGCTTTGTATTTTGAAAGAAACTATATTTTACGTAATTCTCTCTATTGATTATACTTATATCTACTTTTGGAGAAAGTATATTTTCGAAGTAAACTCTTCCATACTAAAATGACTTTATTTGCAAAAGTTTTTCATATGAACTGTTTTTTAAAGATTTCTACCAGTTATGGATTTTAATGGCTAAGGCCCGAAGTGAACAAACCGACGTGGAGTTTAGTTATCGGTGTTCTCTATTGTATTGTGTTTCCTTTCGATTTGGCTTGTTTTGCTGTCCATCTTTCTGTGTATTTTTGTTGCTGTTTCGTGACTGATTTCTGTAATTTCCTTCCGCTTTATATTGTCATTGTTGTGAATTATTTCGTGGAGTCTTAGATAGATGCAACGTTCGGTCATTTCTATATTCATGTTATTTATTTTGTAGACCAGTGGTGTCTTGACTAGTCCTCGTCACTACTCCACAGAGGTTAGTCTTGATACATACTGGGCACCGCTGTGGTGTTCTCATACTACACTTCTGCACATTTTCTTGTGCAGACCCAGGTATATTTTGTAGTAGCTGTGTGGATGATTCCCGAGGAGACTCAAGGTAACCTGTTGCTGCGTTCGCAGGCTTCGGAGTCACCATCTTTGTATTTATTATTCATACACTGTTGTATTTATTTCAAAACAGTTGTACTTAGAAGTTGTAGAAGAGTCGTAGAGCTTATGACTTGTACTACCGGTTTTGGGAAAGTTTGTATATTCTATTGAGATTCTATTTCAAGACTGTTAGTTTTCCTTTTATTTTTGTTGTTATTCAGTAACTGCTAGGCTTACCTAGTCCCTAAGACTAGGTGCTATCACAATACCCAACGGAGGGAATTTGGGTCGTGACAAGTTGGCATCAGAGCTCTAGGTTCATAGGTGCTACGAGTCATAAGAGAGTTTTGTAGAGTCTTGCGGATCAGTACGGAGTCGTCTGTACTTATCTTTGAGAGGCTACAGAACTATTAGGACAATTTCACTTCCTTCATTCCTATCGTGCGAGTTTATTGATCTTGAAGATTGAAATTATCGTTCCATTCTCTACCAATGGTGAGGACACGAGCGGCGGTTCCTGATGATGTTATCCCAAATCTAACGTCGCAATGGTCAGAGAGAGAGGCCAACGAGGAGTACGTGCCACAGCTAAGATGCCTACTAGAGCAGCCGTTGAGGAGTCGCCAGTAGTTCTAGTTGGGGGACAGGTACTGGGGGTGCCTGTTGCTACCCCGGACTTCAGTAGGCCTGGGTATAGTTCTGAGTATAATTGGTACATCGACTCGGGCAGGATTGATTCTAGTGCACCAGTTGCTTCACAGATCAAGGGAGGAGTTCAGACTCCCACCATCTACACTCCAGAGTAGTGGGATCATATTGGTCAGGTTCCACTTGTCATGGCAGCGAGACATCTGGTTTCAGTTCAGCCGTGGTTAGGGTAGCAGCATCGGAGGAAGAATACCATGAACTTGAGAGGTACATGAAGTACCACCCTTCTATCTTTCAGTGGATTGGCAGCAGATGGTGCCCAGGGTTTCCCGGAGGAGTTTCACTATATTCTTCGTACTTTGGGTAATGTGGAGACGAGCGGGATTGCTTTGTCATGTCTCAGGTTCAGAGTAGTGGGTGGATCAGTGGTGGTGGCATATGAGTTGGGGTGACCTGGCCGAGTTAGCTTCACTAGCATGGATTCTGTTTTTGGAGATGCTTTGAAGGAGGTTGCACCTCGGTTCCTTCGGGATGTACGGTGCACGGAGTTTGAGCAGTTGCGTTAGGGCGTTGTGTCACTATTGGAGCATGCTGTTAGATTCAGTGAGTGGGCCAGACATGCACCTCGTTTGGTTGTTTCAGTTAGGATATGAGTACGTAGAGTTTTGAGAGATTCAGGCATGATATTCGGTTTAGCGGGACTCGAGAGTTAGAGTAGGATGCCTCGTTTTAGCAGGTACTAGGGATCGCTCGCCGATAAGAGTGCATGTGGGACCGGGAGCGAGAGGACAAACGAGATCAGAGAGGGAGTTCAGGGAGGCAATGAGGCCTCATAGATCGGAAGAATCTATTGGTCCGTATTATGGGGGAAAGGTACGACACGGTAAAAGTTTGTGGGTCAACCAGTTCAATTTGCGTTACCAGCTTCGCATGGGATTTCAGGTGATCATGGGTCTTAGAGGATTCGTATTGTGTGTTTTTCCACAGCCATATCGGCAGCGAGATTATTTTCAGTGTGGAGATGTTAGCCACAGGGTGAGAGATTGTCCCAGGATTCAGGTAGGTGTGTGGTGGCAGGGTACTTAGGTGAGTAGAGGGCGCCTAAGAGGGGGATGCCCGACCCGTTGATGTGTTGCATATAGTAGGCCGGAGGCCGATGTGCCAGATATTATCACACATGTATGTTTTTATGTGTACATAGGGGCACCAATTGTATTTCATTATAGCTCTGCTGGTCGGAATGAGTTTCCTTATTTGTTGTTTCATTTATGAGTGAGTTCCATGTTTTGCACTCCATTTTGTGTTTACTCCTGTTGGGAGATTCTATGAGTAGTAGCCCGTGTCTATCGATGTTTTATTCATTCTTGATAATAGTGACACTGGCAGTAAGTCCTTGTTGTTCTTCGTGGTAAGCTTTATGTGATTTTCCTGAGTATTTTGTTTACGAGTTGTGATTTGATACCCCATCGAGATGTGAGATCAGCTAGCGTTATGATTTTATCAGCTGAAATGAATTAGTGGAGGAATTTCAATTGGTATGATATATTTTCGGTATGTGATTCAGAGTTGAGGACGAGGTCCTCGTGATATTTGTGATTCAATATGTTTGGACCGGGCTAAGTACCGCGGTGGAAATTTTTATCAGGATGGAATTCTTGTGGTTTGTTCATATGCTTTGCTTCTTCCTTGTTATATTGCTTTTGGCAAGTCAATATTGATAGAGAGTTGTGCCTATTGGATTGTTTGATAGTACATTTATATGTTTTTATTTTCATATTCAGTCATTTCGTTATGTGTTTCTTTAGTTTAGTTGCGGGATGTGTGCCCGGTAGTGGTAGTTGTGGCTCGGTGTTTCGGGTGCCTAATAATGAAGTCTTCGTATTCATTGCATCATTATCAGTGTTATGGGGTTTGGAAACAGAGTTTTTTCTGATGTGGGGTTGATTGGCAATGTCGAGTTGATTTTGGGCAACTATTGTGATCAAAAGTGTTATATGAGCCTATGTGTGATGTATTATGTTGTGTGGTCGTGCCTTGTGGGTGTAGCCATGAGTTGATGCAGCTGATTGAGGCTAATGTCGGATATGGATTTAGAATCGGGTATTTTGTAAATGATAGAGGGTGAGAAGTAGAGGTAGGAGGCTTATCAGTGGTGATGTGAAGGCTATATTGCAGTTGTGATTGTTTCGTCAGAATTTCGTGGATTGGGGTGACGTGGGATCACCCGCGGGTATGTGTTAAAAGTGTACAATCAGTGATTGGATGAGTTCAAGGTGAATCCTGGCACGTTCGAGGACGAATGTTTTTTTAAGAGGGGGAGGATGTCATGAGCCAAAAGGTCATCTCGTATATTCTAGCTAATTCGGTGTTATGAGGTCGTGAAAACCTCCTTCTATATCACCTCGATTTGGATGCGCAGCCCCGGGCATGTAGCCAGGAATCCTTTATGTGAAAAACTGATAAAAATGATAATTTTGTATTAGAAAATTTAATAAAGTTGACTTCGGTCAACCTTTATGGTAAACGGACCCGGACCCGTGATTTGATGGTCCCGAAGGGTCCGTAGGAAAATATGGGACTTAGGCGTATGCCCGGAATCGAATTCCTAGGTCCCAAGTCCAAGAAATGAATTTTTAAAGAAAATATTTTCTGAAAAATATAAAGGATTTTGAAAATGAAATTTGATGTGAAACATGTGTTACTAGGCCTGTATAATGGTTCCGGAGCCCCGAACAGGTTAAATATGGTTATTATGTGTTATTTGTGAAATTTGATAAGAAACGGACTTGGTTTGACGTGTTTCGGATAAAAAATGGGAAATTTGAAAGTTTATGAAGTTTTGAAGTATTTCATTGATTTTGGGGTTTAATTCAATCTTTTTGATGTTAATTTGGTGATTTGATTACAAGAATAAGTTCGTAGGATGTAATTGAGGTTGTGTGCATTTTTGGTTTTGAGCCCCGAGGGCTCGGGTGAGTTTCGGGTAGGTGTCAGAGTGCAAAACTTAGGAAAAATCTGGTGTAAAATGAGTTTTCTGATGTCTGGTGTGTTACACTATGCGATCGCATAGGTATAGTTTCGATCGCATAGGTATAGTTGTTTATGTTATGTTAGCACAAGGAGACATATCGGGCCATGTTTATGTTATGTTAGCACGAGGGAACATGTCGTGCCATGTTTATGTTATGTTAGCACGAGGGGAAATGCCGTGCCATGTTTATGTTATTTAGCACGAGGGGACATTCCATTCCATGTTTATGTTATGTTAGGATGAGGGGACATGTCGTGCCATGTTTATGTTATTTAGCACGAGGGGGCATTCTGTGCCATGTTTATATTATGTTAGCACGAGGGGACATGTCATGCCATGTTTATGTTATTTAGCACGATGGGACATTCCGTGCCATGTTTATGTTATGTTAGCACAAGGGGACATGTCGTGCCATGTTTATGTTATTTAGCACGAGGGGACATTCTGTGCCATGTTATGTTAGCACGAGGGGACATTCTGTGCCATGTTTATGTTATTTAGCACGAGGGGACAT
>MDKJ01109592.1:0-16391 GCA_005239525.1 Nicotiana knightiana | reverse complement strand
TTCAATTCCTATATTACTTGTCGACCACGTACACTTGAGTGTGCATTGGGAAATCAACCAACAGTAAGCTCTTTGACTTTGGCCTCAAGTTGGCTCAGCTCATCCCGATACTGGAGGAAGGTTCATAATGGAGCACCGAGGCCTGAAAATATGAGAAGGGATATTAGAATCATCAAGAACTAAAGTTGAAAAATAAAAATGTTTGGTAACACCTTACCCGGTCCAGCGCATGTTGTGCATCATTGAACATGCATGGCGCATCGACCTCATTCATTTTTGCCTAGTCTTTATCGGTTACCAGGCACCGAAAGTAGTTAGCTACCCCGACAGGGGCAGAAAGAAACCGGGCGTCCTCCGGGACGGTGATAACGATTGATCGCTTTTGGCCAGGATTCGTGCTCGGACCACGAAACTGGTTGATCAACCTCGGGCTCGAGTTCAGCCCGCCGACCTCTGAGGATGAACTTTTCATCGGCACCTCTAATTTACCAACTCTAGTGAAGTCCTCCAGGGCGGATAAGTCTACACCGTCAAAGAAGCATCGGAGGGGATCATCCGCTCCATGGACCCCTTCATTCCATCGCTCATTCGTCATTCGTGCTTCATCGAACATTGATTCTGTGAACGAAGTCGATCCCGAAATAACTATATCACCGGGCGAGGCAAATCCTTCATCTCGAGTGTGCTCGAACCTCACGAACTTGAGGGGGATTAGCTTCTGGAGTTTCCCCTCGGTTTCCACCCGTTCCTCGGGGACAGGCGGCTCACGGGCCACAGAAAGGTCTCCAATCCCTCCTCGAGCTCGTCCCTCAGCCAAGGAATGACGTCTTGAACTCGAGAGAGGGTTGCACCATAGCAAATACCGATGAGAAAAGGGAAGATAAAATATGAAATCGACGTGTAAAAGAAGTTATACTTATGTGATATGTTTGACTTCTCGGGGAACGGCCTCCACTCGGCAGGTATCAGGTCGGTTGTCCTCTCTCAGACAAAGGTCCTTGCCAACCCTGATACAGGTCCTCGTTGATACTCGAAATTGGGGCTTTGCTGGCCCGACATACAAGCTTTATCAATCCCCCAGGAAGATTCAGGGACTGTATAAGCGGTGCAGATGGTCGATGGTGAACGTGCACGAATCATTTTTTTTCACGAAGAATCGGAGGAGGATTACAATCCTCCACAGTGATGGGTGAATTTGGCCGAGGCATACATCATACCTCCTGTAGAAGTCCAAGATGACCGGGTCCACTAGACCCCAATATAAAGGGATAAGTGTAAAAACTGAAATAGCCCTCAACATGTGTGATGATATCGTCATCGGTCCCGGGAATCACCACGTCCTTGTCCGCCTAGTTGCAGTACTTTCGAACTGCAGGAAGAACGACCTCGGTAATAGAGTGGATGTACCATGACACCACCTCACATCGGCCTTGAACCGAAGAGGACTTTTCAACCTTGAAGTCGTCATTGACCGAACATCCCCTGGGACGGGGCTCCACTATTGGTTCATCAGTGGCCCTGATCGGAACGGACTTCTTGGGGAAGACACATCAGGGACCTCAGTGCCCGACCGTGAAGAAGAAGAAGTGTCTTTCTGGGGAACGGTTATTGAAGTCTTTGCCATTTCTTTTTATCTAGTTAAAAGGGCTCTTAAACTATGAAAGAGAATGAGGATATGAGGGATGAGAACTTGCTGATAAAAATAAGCACAGTGGCTTGAGCAAGGGGTAAAAAAAAGGTTATAACTTGGAGAACGAGGGTAAGAATATTGAGGGATAAAAGAAGACTGTAATATGTTGAAGGATCGAAGATAAAAGTTTGGTCCAAAGTAAAAAATGAACAAAGGAAGCGGTATTTGTAAAGGCTTGGTACCATTTCACATTCAAGCATGACATGTCGACGCCGACACGCGCTAGGGGCCATTATGACGTGACTGATGGGACATTTCTTCTTCTTTGTCATTTTGTGTCGCAGCATGTTGAAGAAGAAATCGAAGAACTCATGTCGTTCCTCGTCGTTTCCGTAAAACTTACTCTCCGAGAAACGAGGGGACTGTCTGTATACGGGTGAAATCGAACCCATAAGCCAGCCCGGCTCCCGATAAAATAAATCGGGCAAGGAACGCGATGACAAGGAACCGAGATAAAGGATTCGTCGAGTCAGGCACCGGGGACACGACACCCACCCTCGAGTGTATCGAGGACATGACCCCGGGATCGGTCCAAATTCCTAAAGACTTCAGTGAGCATTATAAGGCAATCGAACACGATTAACAGAAGGCCGTAATATCCGTGACCAACCGGGTAGCGCAGATCTTGGCACGTACCGACGAGAATGCAGTGATTAGTTAAACGGGAGATTTTTACCTTTCCTGGAATTGTACCTAGAGTAATATTCCCCTACTATACAAGGGGGTCTGATTATTCATTAAAGGGCATTGTAACACGCAACCCAAAGTAATACACTATTATTTTCACTGTTATTCATAGCTCTTATTCTCGTTCACTAGTGCTAGCCATTGTGAACCTGGATCGAGGGTGGAAATTTCATTAATGCTGGGATTATCCTCCTCACATGGTTTGAATTTATTAAATCTTTGTTTGTTTAATTTAACGTAATTTACCGCTTGTATCGAATTAATCCACGTATCCTTAAAACCACTTACAAATTTAATTATTATCCATTTTTTAAGATAAACAACTATACACCTAAATAATGTGTATTTATACCTCTTTGTTCTGTTGATTTAATCTTCATATCTTAATTTAAATAGTATAATTAACCAAAATTAGTAATTACCTCTCTATGAGGTTGATACTTGGTTTTTTTAAAATTCTTATATATGATATATCACATTTTTATACGATATTCTTTTTGACAAGTTCAAGTTTGTTTCGGTATTTTGCGTTTTAGTAAAACAAGAAATCATTTACGTATTAATTTCTGTCTAAATCTACCATTGGTGTTTCATCAGTAAATCGTAGTTAATTCCAGTTGAATTAATGAGGGTGACAGCTTTTCACTACACATTGTGTTGAGAAGGATTTGATAAAACCTACAGTTTTTATTCTGGTAGAATGATAATCTATTCTTGAGTATTATTTAAGTAAGACGATTAAAGAGAAATAAAAAATAATTGAGACAAATAATCTAATATTGATTTGAGATTATTAAATAGTATGTGTCATTTTTTAAGAGATGTGTAAATAATAGCGCCCTCAAAATAAATAAATAAAAAGTGTATGTGTATATACATATATATCATTTTCGTTATCGAATATAAATAATTTTTGATGCAAGTTTAAAGTGATAATACCCAATAATAACGTTGGGAAATGCAGAATGAGAGAAAAATACTAGGAACAATTAAAGTAAGTCCAACGCGCCGTTACTTTATTAGGTTTAGTTGTTGTTTTTTTTTCGGTGGTCAAGAAAACTCCTTAAAGGAAGCTACAACTGCACACGCCATTGCAGGCTGTTTTTGTTAAGGATGCGAGACAAAATGTGAGAATTTGTACAGTATATCGGATTGAAATGAACATGCTGTCAATCAAACAAATCTTGCGTATAGAAGCTGTCCCTCTATTACATTTAGTATAACTTTAGCTATATATGAATGGTCTGGATTTTTTTGGCACAAGTTCATCAACAGTACTAAACAGTGATTTTCAGTTAAAATTTTAATTAACTTTGTTTATAATGGAAACAATGGGAGAACCATTTATGCAAACTTTATGTTAGACAACCAATCATATGGATTAGAATTGATGCACTCATCATAGTTTTTCGAAAAGAAGTCAAAATAAGAAAACTTGAGATATATATATATATATATATATATATATATATATATATATATATATATATATATATGTGTTATGAATATATATTATATTATGGATGTTTATTTAGTATTCCATTGTAACTCTGCCGTAAATATATTTATCTATTTAGTACTCTATTGGAAATAAGCCTTCTGAAGAAGCTTATCATTTTGGTTCTCCGTTATGGATAAACATTATCTCCGGTAGAAGATTATCTACATCTGGTACACTAGCAGCTTACAAGAAACTTACCAGCAGTTTATACAGCAACTTGCAGTAGCAACTTACACAGCAGCTTGTAGTAGCAGCTTACACAGCAACTTGCAGTAGCAACTTACACAGCAGCTTGCAGTAGCAGCTTACACAACTACTTCCTTTCTTCTATAAATAAAGGAGATTTCAGTTCATTATATACATCAATTTAAAAGTTGAATTATATATCACACTCTCTTTATACTTACCTATGATTTATTTACTTTAAAGGCGTTATTTTATAACAATGTGAAAATTCTCAGGATTAGACTTAAACATGTTGCAGTCCATTCACAAAAATCAAGTGTGTCCATAGCTTTGAAAGCCACATAACTCAATTCTGTGGAGAGCCACATCCATAGCTTTGAAAGACACATAACTCAATTCTGTGGAGAGCCACATACGATATAAAAAAAATTCATGAATCTTCTTATTCACAATTATGTTGAAATATTCCATATTTTCTATTTTTTGCACTTCTAAATACAACTAATATTCAGATTTTTTTTATAACTTATGATGTTTGGGTCAGCTATGACATTTCGGCTAATTTCACGAGATATTTATTATCTTCCACCAACACAAATATTGAGTAAATGAAGTAGTGTGTGTCAATAAATTCTCAACTTGCTGAATATGTTGTGGAAATATTGATGTTATAATTGACATAGTGCAAGACCATGTATAAAACCTACCAAATCTTTTAATCCTTTTGTGGAAATATCTAAAAAGACTAATAATGGTTTTAAATGCTTCACCATTTGATTGTTGTACTCCACTTACAAACAAGGCAAAAAGTCCACACTCTCCCCATTTAACGCATCTTGTTTTTTTCGTGTCCAAACTCAAATTAAACTGTTCATAGATAACAGTTACTTTTTTATTATCTTCCTTTTAATTCTCCAATTTTGCCTTTATATGCCCCACAGTGTTCAATTTTCCATTTTTCCTGAAGCAAATGAAGTTCAAACGAAGAAAGACAACAGAGGTAGAAAAGCATCTTTGTCAATTGATCATTTAATTAGGCCAACCATAGTTACATCTTTAGACTAAATATTTAACTCGTTTATTAATTGATATACTGGGCTAACTTGTTGAAAACGGATGTTTTATGCGTTTAATAAATCGAAAGAATTCAATTCGAGTAAGTTTTCAAATTCAAAAATTTCTTGGAATCGATCAAACTCTTTTTATCCAAAGTGTTTCATGCGAATATAATTGGTTTTCCACGAAATCTATTTCAGTAGAGCGCATGATGTTGATGGCTCCACCACTGATACGAAATAATTTAGAAAGATTTTTTTATCGATGTTGATCGATGGTTGGTACATTCAAATAATGAAAAGAAATTCTCTTTCGAATCCTATTTAAATTTTGTCAAGTGAATACAGTCAAACTCTCCATGAAATTCATGTTTGCATTAGTTGTACCTTCCTTGTTCGTAAATAAAGCGAATTCGGAATTTTCTTTCACTCCGAGCCATAGCATGTGTCCATGCGCTCGTATTTGCTCGGAGTTCGCTCCCATAAATATAGCCAATCAACATAGGAATCAAATAATAAAATGTATCGGAAAATATGGGGTTTCTTTTGTTTTGACATAATATCTGGACCTATCAAGATCTAGAATAGTACTCATGAGAAGGAAATTCTCCCACTATATTTAGGACCCGTTTAGACATAGATTCCTAATATTTTTTGAAAAGTTGATTGGTGAAGTTTGATCTGAAATTGAAAATGTGTTTGGCATGAATTTGGAGCAAGTTTTAACATGTTAAAAAGTTTATTTTTCAGCTTAAAAACCTCAAATGGTCATAATTTGGCCCAATAAGAAGTCCTAAGATATTTGGAATTTGAAGTTTTGATCTTCAAAATCTCCAAAAGAACTAGATTATTATATAAATAAACACATATTTGAATTTTTTTTTTTTTTTTTGAAAAAGAAGTTTCAGAACTAGAAGCATCAACAGAAGTGAAGTAATAAAATTTGACAAAAAAGCTTCCCACGGTGATAAAGCATAAGAAACTAGAAGATCAAGTGGAGTCACAATGTAAACTCAAAGATGGAAAATAAAGCTTTTGAGTGCATAAACTTTTAAAATTACAAATTTAAATTTTTTTTTTCTTAAACTCCGTATGGACTTAATATCTCGTTTAAATTAAAATAAAAGTACACAGAGTCATAGTCTTTTCATTCAAGATTCAAGCTTTGATTTGACAAGACAATACATACATGTGAAGGATATGACAATTGCCTTACGAGCTATTAAGGAGTCCGAAACTAAATTGTGGTTAAATTGGACAAAGAGAACAAAAATAAGTCAAAAAGAAAAAAGAGTACCCAAATATGTATAGCGCCACATTATGTGGCGTTAAGGGTGTCAAACGGGCCAGGTTAACCCGTTTCCGGAACGACCCGGACAGGTTGAAACCGAAACCGGACCGTCCTGACCCGGTACGAAAGGGGCCGGGTGGGCTGAGTAGAAGGGGTTGGTCCGTTTATAATTTTTCAACCGGTTACTCGGACCGGTCCAACCAGGTCAAAGTGAACAGTGCACTTACCAGTTAAACCGGCCCGGACAGGCTCGGTTTTAACGGCTACATTTTTTTTTTATTTTTTAAATATTATTAGACGTATTATGCATTTATGCTTAATGTTTTAGTTTGTTATTTTAATATTATTAGACGTATAAATTCAAGTTTGAACTTTAATTTGAAGTATTAAATGTAAGCTTTAATTTGCAAGTTTGAAGTTTTGAACTTGCAAATTATAAGTAAATTCTTAATGATATATTCAAATATAAGAATTTTAAAGTCTTTGCATCTTTTATTCAAACACTATTTTTATAAGTTTATTTTTTTGTATATATTTTTAAGATAGTTATAACAAATACAAAAAAAAAAAAAATAATAAATAATTTACTGTTAACCCGGCCCGGCCCGGCCCGACCAGTTTACCTGTAACCCTTACGGTTTAATTTTTACCCGGATGAACCCGAACCCGTTAAACCCGTTAAGCCTCAACCTGTAACCGGCCCGGTTCGTAACCTATGCCGTTCACATTTTTCCCTACCCAACCCGGACCGGCCCACCCGATTAACACCTCTATGTGGCGCTATACATTAACGGTAACTGTACCGTTAATGTATAGCGCCATATAGTGTGGCGTTATACATTTTTTTTCTGACAGACGGATATAACGGTACTATACCTGATGCTATACACTAAAAGCACTACAAGGCTGATTGGCCCACTGGTTGAAAGGTAGATGTGAAGTGGGTTTTTCCTTGAGGTACACAAGGTTCAAACCCTTACACAAATATTTTTATATTTTCCTATTTCTTTTTCATTTTTTATTTTTTTTCATTATTTGGTTTAAGTGTTTAGATATAAATACTTTAATAGAGAAGTCATTTATTATTTCTTTAAAAAATAACTAATACTTTTAATAATTATTATTTTGTGTTATACGTAAAATAATATTAAGCAGTGTAATTGTTTCTTTCAGCTAACTTGAAATTTCTTAAAAGCCAAAAACGTGTGAGAATTAAACAAATAAGGTGTGAAGCCCATGACGCCACTTTCAACTTCTTCTTCTTTTTATATATACATAAAACTTCATTTCTTTCTACCCATTTAAGGAGCTGAATGAGTGAAGTTCCTCCTCCGTAGTGAATTAATTAAGCGTTTCTCATGTAAGGAAATCAAGAAAAATGTCACCAGCAAAAACAAGCAGTAGCCATATCTGTTTGTGAAAAAATAATAAATTATTGTTGTGTGTAATTTAATTTATCGAAGTCTAAAGTCTGTAATAAAGTAATTGCATGTTTTTATTTTGCAGAAGTAGATAATGCAGAAACAACTTGAAAGAAACAATTACACTGCTTAATATTGTTTACGTATAACATAAAATAACAACTATTAAAAGTATTGGTTATTTTTTAAAGAAATAATAAATGGCTTCTCTATTAAAGTATTTATATCTAAACACTTAAACCAAATAATGAAAAAAAATAAAAAATGAAAAAGAAATAGGAAAATATAAAATTATTAGTGTAGGGGCTTTGAACCTTATACCTCAAGGACAAAACCTACTTCTCATCAACCTTTCAACCAGTGGGCCAGCCAGCCTTATAATGCTTTTAGTGTATAGCGTCAGGTATAGTAGCGTTATACCTGTTTGTCAGAAAAAAAGTGTATAACGCCACACTATGTGGCGCTATACATTTTTGATACTCTTTTTTTTTTTTGACTTATTTTCGTTCTCTTTGTCTAATTTAACCACAATTTGGTTCCGAACTCAGCTATTAAGTAACCTGTCAAAATATCATTCTCTCCCGCACCTAAAATCTGTACTTGTTCTACTTCTGTTTTTTTTTTTGTTTAATTTCTCATAATTTATATTAAAGTCTCGATTAATTTAAATTGCTTTAGAGAAGCTGGATTTTGTATTTTTATTTTTATAGTCGGAACCAACGATCTTTGATTAAGGTTAAAGAGATTTGATTAATGCCATAAAAGAGTAAGTGTTACCATTTTGTTTTAAAACACATAATAATCGTAGCCATGAATAATGACATATATTTCCATCAGTCTGTTAACTACATTGTACTTCACTAACTACTGTTTGTTTCTCTCTTTTTTCTCCCCAAGACTCTCTCTCAAGTCTCAAGAGTCAAGAGTGCAGTGGCACTGACTTCCACGTGCCATTTATGGGCACTTTCACTTCATAGCCTAACCCCTTTCTCATTCCTTTACTTTCACCACCGATACGAAATATTTTGATTTTGATTGAACATAATATTTTTTTAACTTATATATATATATATAATCCTACTTACTACTGTATTAGATAACGTACAGTAGTACTTAGTAGGAAAGATACTGAAACAATGGAATATATTGATTTGTAATTCACAATTTAATAACTTAAAAATGACAATCAAGATATCCTTTTTATAATCATAATGCGCATACCTGAACTAATTTTAGGAATTCAATACCCACCAACACAATCAAGACATTCAAAATGAGAAGTGAGTTTGATGAGCAACAACAGTGAACCTTTTGCCTATTGATTTGAATGAAAAGATGGGAGGAACTTGTGAGTAACTGTCTCTTTCTATCTGTCTTCCCTAACCTTATTCTTTTTCCCTCTCTTTTTTACTTGTTCATCAATCTTTCCCTCTGGGAGGTCTATTTTAATCTGTACCTAAGAGCACTTGCTTCACTTTTACTTTTTATTGAATTCTAGCTAGGATCTATACTCTTGGATATTTTATGCTAGTCAAATGATTCTTAGAATTAGTTAGTTAATTTGGTTCAGAAATTTGTTAATTAGTGTGATTTTCTTTTAAGAAAAAATAGACTCAAATCGAACCATGAACAACCCTACTTCTGCCTACAATTATCCTTGTTTCAAAAACAAAATATTAGTATTATGGGAGAAGAAGAAAGAAGTCCGGAACCTAAATGTGGTCTTTTTGAACTCAAAAGACCGAAATAAGTGTAAAAAAAAAATTAATGACCAAACTATCAAAGGGAGCTATACCTTAATGTCTGTTTTGGACGTTAAGGTATAGTGCCCTTTATATATAAAATGCCTTTCATAATAGCATTATACCTGACTTTGTCAAGACCGGCAGGTATAACGTATTTATAACGGGCGCTATACATATTTTGTGGGCCCACCAATAACTCTTTTGTGCTTAACTGACATAACAATAATTTAAAGGGCGCTATACCTCAAAAATTCGACTTTTGCAAAAATCCATTCAGAAATATTCTCAACTCATGTTAAATTTTTCTTCTTGTTAAATTCTCAATCATTTTGTCATAATGTCTGAAGAGCGAAAAATAAGGGTTTCATTATATTGGGGGGACGGGGGGGGGGTAAGGTTATGGTGCCGAAAACTCAGTAACCTATAGTTTGTCTCCATAATGTCATATTAAGTTGCCACTTATAATGAAGTACGATATATTGGTGTCGTTGTTATGTAAAAAAATGAGTGAGGAAACATTCGGTGAACCTTAAAGTAACCGGAAGATCTCCGTATTCTGTCACTCCGCAAGGGGTTGCTTGTTACGCTGAGTTTAACATCGAGGATGATGAAACTTTCAGTGATTTTTTGAGGACTCCGGATGAATACCGGGAATTTCTTTTGATAAAAATATTGGAAATGTACGTGAAGGTTGAATACGTTCGCAATAATGAGGTTGCGAAAAGCACGGATAACCCTCAGTCATCGGGTGGTTATTCTGGAGCAGTTTTGCCGAACAGGTTCCGGTTGAAAGAGTTTGACCTGATTTAAACTTATCTCCACAGGCGAATGAGGAGCGAGGAAATAATTTCTCTCCTACGTTATATAATCCACAAGATGAGTGATAAACTTCAATTTTCCTTTGTGTTACGATGTTTATTTTTGCTGTATTGAATTTGTATTAACACTCATATATTCCGCAGGGGTACCAGCCAGATATGAATTTACAAGTAATGAACTCACGCCCAGTTGGAATATGCATAGTTCTGGTGTGTTGGATCATGGGGGTCCATCTGGGAGCCATCACCTACAGGATAATGTCCATCATAGAATGCCAACACATTACGATCTGTAATTGAAGTGATATAGCTATGTAAAGTATTTATGATGAGTAGCTTATTACTTTGTTGTTTGTGTTGTAAAAACGAGCAAGTTGAACCACCTGTCGTGACTCAATTTTCCGAAGATGACATATTTAATCGGGATCTGGCAGATGCACAGAGTCAGGAAGAGAACAGTGATTATGACAACAATATCGATGAGTCTTGAGATGACACACCCATCCCTGATGAGGGTGGTGATGAGGAGGAAGAGAATGATGGACCTGATTTGACGAGGGAGCATGCTCCACCTCCCGTTAGACCAAGAGTGTACGAGTCCCAAGTGTCATTTCATTCAAGGGAGATTCCCTACCTTGATCATTTGCCAAGTATGCCGGATGTGGATGCCCTCACAAGAGATTTTGACGAAATTCAGACAGCAATATGGGATGAGTCTATACCAACGGTGCTGTCAAAGGGCATGTTTTTTCCTGATAAAATGTGCATAAGCAGGGCGGTGAAAATGTACAACGTAAGAGAGTGTCATGAGATGATGGTATGGGAGTCAACTCCGGAGGTATACACGGTTGTTTGTCGTAGCTGGTTTACAGGTTGTCATTGGATGCTGCGTGCGAGTAAGAAGAACACACATATGTGGAAAGTGGGTAAATACATTGCCACCCACACTTGTGAAATGGACACATTCAATGAGAATCACTACAACTTGGATGTTGACTTGATTTATCTTGTCTTGATTCCACACATTGAAGTGTTCATAAGGTACAAGATCAAAGAGTTCATTACATCCATCTACCAGGAATATGGTTGTACCATTACCAAAAGAAAGGCATTTCTCGGGCGCGTTATTTATAGTAACTGGGATAAGTCATTTGCAGCTTTACCCAGGTACATGGCCACATTGCAACACTTTAACCCCAGGACCATTGCTGAATGGAAGCTTGAGCGGAGTCCGGGAATACCATAATATATATTCAAATACGTATTCTGGGCATTTAAACAAGAAATTGATGGTTTGCTGCATTGTCGGTCAGTAATATCTATAGACGGCACTCATGTCTATGGAAAATATGGTATTAAGTTGTTGATCGTCGTTGCAGTAGATGCTAATGGACAAATATTTCCTTTAGCTTTTGCTATTTGTGCCAATGAAAGCCAAGAGACGTGGACGCTATTTTTGAACCACTTGAAATAGCACGTTGTCAAACAACATTCAGGTATTTGTCTAATATCTTATCTGCATGATGGTATTTTAAGTTCTGTGGAGAATTTTCCTGCATGGAAAGAACTGTATGCCTACCACTGTTACTGTGTGAGGCACATGAAGGCCAATTTTCAGAAGGCATAGCCCAACAAGGATCGACATGATTTAATGTGGATGGCTGCAACAGATCACCAAGAGCATAAATTTCGGAGGCGCATGGAATCTATCAGGCAGGAAGACGAGGCAGTCTATCGTTGGTTACTGCGACATAAGGATGAAAAGTGGACTTTGCATGCGGATGGTGGAAGAAGATAGGGAATTCTGACTACAAATGTGTTAGAGTCTTTTAACGGGTTACTGAAATCGGCATGAGGATTGCATGTCACTGCCATGGTGCAGATGTCATTCAAGCAGATGGTAGAGAGATTTGTTGAAAGGGCTGCAGCTACAACGTCATTGATGGAAAGGGGTGTTGAATTTATGCCATTACTATGAAAAGATTTGAGAAATAGAAGCGGCGAGCACATTGGCATTCATTTTTACAGTATGATCACGACCGAAATGTTTTTGAAGTTCGCACTGCTATCCATCAAAACCAGGGGAATAATGCACACACCATAAATGAATCTAGAAGGTTATGCTCTTGCAGAAAATGGTCCATCTACCACATGCCGTATGCACATGCCATCAGGTGCTTTCAACATACAGGTTTAGGGACCAACTACGTTGATAAACAATATATTGTTGTTGCGTACTTAAACACCTATAGTGGGCAATTGCAGCCAGTGGGTGCTAAGCATTATTGGCCGCCAGAATCATTTAAAATGGTGTGTAACAAGGAGTTTTATGTAAGCGGCAGGTGAAAAAAATAACGCGTATACGGAACCAAATGGATGTTTGTGATACCGTTTATGCGCGCAAATGTGGTATATGCTCGCAAATGCTCGCAAACAGGACACAACCGTCGAAAATGAAAAGTTGAAAAGCTTATGTGTGTTGTTTTGTCGACCTGAAAAGCTGCCCGCCTGCAAAAAGTTGTATTGTATCCGAAAGAAACTTTAACACGCGAAGCATAACGCGGTTAAATACTACGTTATGTGTGTTGTCTTGTCGACCTAAAAAGTTGCCCGCATGCAAAAAGCTATATTGTATCCGAAAGAATTCATTAACATGCAAAGCATAGCGCGGTTAAATACTACGTTATGTGTGTTGCCTTGCCTATAAATAACTAGCGCATTATAGTTTTTGCTATGCTTAACCAAAACAAATAGCAAAACTTTCCATAAAAGAAGAGTTTTTTTCGCTTTAACAAACGTCTGAACGCATTTAT
This sequence comes from Nicotiana knightiana, assembly GCA_005239525.1. Lineage (NCBI taxonomy): Eukaryota > Viridiplantae > Streptophyta > Magnoliopsida > Solanales > Solanaceae > Nicotiana > Nicotiana knightiana. The sequence continues at coordinate 3,184 of MDKJ01109592.1, read as the reverse complement.
GTACCAATGTGCTATTGTGGAAAACACTGTATGGTGAAGGACTGTTGGGAGGATGGTGATGTTGGGTGCAGATACCGGATGTGTGTACATAGGTTTGGAGGCAACAACGGAAATTATTACAATTTTGAGGTATGGCTTGATGAACCCTGTAAGCAGGAATGATACAAATAATCTTTGCAGTATTATCATGATATGAACCAAATATCGAACGTCATGAGACTGAAATGAAACGAGAAATTGCGGCGCTGAAGGAGAAACTAAAAAAGGCGGAAGAAGAAAAAAATAGGCTGTTGGAGAAATTTGAGTGGTTGAAGCAGAGAATAATGGGTGATGGCTAAACAAACACATGTATGTGTAGTATTTTATCTTTCTACTTTCCATGTCATGTATTTTCATTTGTTGTACTGAATTTAAATTATGTTAAGTTGTTATGTTTGTGGTTGTGTTGTAGTATTAAACTAAGGAAGAATCGGGAAAATAAATACATAATGTAAACAATAAAAGTTGTTGCTATTATTTACATAAAATACAAAAAAGAAAATCAATGTGCCCTACAGCATGTGTGCATCAATGCAATCGCTGGCCTGAGGCGCATCCCATCCCGCCTTGCTACGCTCATCACGTCGCCTTTTTATCGCTGGATGCGTTGCAGCATGATCGTCAGTAGTGCTGGCAGGATCAGTAGAAGGGGCCATCGGTCCAGTAGTAACCTACAGAAGAATAATTCAACTCAGTATATGAAAATATATATATTAGAATGTACGTGTTAAGTCACAAAAATTTAAATTGGCTTACCATAGTCTCGTCGGGCTCCTGAATATAATCATCCGTCGCAACCAGGTCAGCATCACACAAAGCGGCCTCTGTGAAGGGCGAGGATGAAGCCTAAATAAGAAAATTATAAAGTTATTTATGGAAAATCAATGAGAATTTTTTTTTTAAAATTTAATAGTAATACAAACATACCTGTGTCTGTGAAAGATCCTTAGCATCCTTCGATGATGAGCCATAACTAATCCGGCTCCCACTATCCACATCCCGGGTCGTTTGATCCTCAACAGCAGCTGATGGGTCTGAAAAGTACGCATCCTAATCCTCTCCGTTAATGCTCGTGCGCATGATCAACAATGGATCTAACGGGGTCACCTGCAAAGTCCCTGGAGTGAGCTGCAACTGAAGGCTGTATGACGGCATACTGCTGTGATGCTCGTCTGTCACATGGAGGTCACCCGGCAGATCATCTCCAACATCCTCAACAGGTGCCTCAACGCCCCCTTGCTGGGACCACCTCCTCGCCTCCCTCCACGACCCGGCGGGACAACCTTGCCTCGTGGGACAGCCCCACCTCGTGGGACACCCTCACCTCGTGGGATGCCTCTACCTCGCTGGTATTGCTATGGCGCCACATAAGCAAGGTCGTGTCCTAAGCGTCGATCCTCTTGGGCTCGCTGTAGTGTCCGGGCAGCCCGCTCTGTAACCTGCCGGCCATAATCGTGCAAAATGGACGCTCCCTTTCCGGGCAGTGACCAAAGACCAATCGAGATGCATCCGCCCGATATCCAAAATCCTGTAGAAGCCCGTATCCTACAAGCGTCTGACTATACGGGGATGGAGAACTTTGCCCTTCAGAAAGTCCCACATGTCGTCCACTCTCCTGGCGCGGAGAGTCTGGGCCAGTAACTCTCCCTCCCATATGTGGGCGGACCTATGATCGCCCTGTAACGACAGTAGCTCATCGCTGGAAGGTCCGAAAGGCATAGGCGGCACCTCCATGTCGTCTACTGTAAATTAAACAATATTAATTACATGTTTGTTTGTAAATTAAATAATTAATTTTTGTAATTATATAATATTTAATTATTAAATATTTACGTATGGGTTCCAGACTCGATATTTGAGGCCCAGTAGCACCAAGTTATCCTGAATTCTTGTATGTGTTAGTTTTGTTATTTTACATGTTAGTTTTATAATTTTAAATGTTTGTTTGTAAACAAAATAATTAATTTTTATAATTATACAATATTTAATTATTAAATATTCACATATGGGTTTCGGGCTCGATATTTCAGGCCCAATAGCACCAAGCAATCCTGAATTCTTGTATGTGTTAGTATTACTATTTTACATGTTAGTTTTATAATTTTATATGCTTGTTTGTAAATTAAATAATTAATTTTTATAATTATAAAATATTTAATTATTAAAGATTCACATATGAGTTCCAGGCTCGATATTCGAGGCCCAGTAGCACCAAGCTATCATGCATTCTTGTATGTGTTAGTTTTGTTATTTTACATGTTAGTTTTTATAATTTTATATGTTTTTTTGTAAACAAAATAATTAATTTTATAATTATATAATATTTAATTATTAAATATTCACATATGAGTTTCAGGCTCGATATTTGAGGCCCCGTAGCACCAAGCTATCTTGAATTCTTGTATGTGTTAGTTTTACTATTTTACATGTTAGTTTTATAATTTTATATGTTTTTTTGTAAATAAAATAATTAATTTTTATAATTATATAATATTTAATTATTAAATATTCACATACGGGTTCGAGGCTCGATATTTGAGGCCCAGTAGCACCAAGCTATCCTAAATTCTTGTATGCGTTAGTTTTATTATGTTACGTGTTGGTTTTATAATTTTATATGTTTTTTTGTAAATTAAAATTAAATAATTAATTTTTATAATTATAAAATAATATAATTATTAAAGATTCACATATAGGTTTCAGGCTCGATATTTGAGGCTCAGTAGCACCAAACTATCCTGAATTCTTATATGTGTTAGTTTTATTATTTTACGTGTTAGTTTTATTATTTTATATGCTTGTGTTTGATCTATCAGTTATTTTGACGTATTTTTGAGTATAAGAGTTACTTAAACTAGAGGGATACTACGCTAAAAGACACTAGTCTTTAAATAAATAAATAATCTAAACTATATAAAAATAACAAATACATTTAATCACAAAACCATTCACGAAATTATATATAAAACAATAAGAAAAATTTAACAAATAATAACGATTTCTCAATTTTTACGTATTTTTTTAGCACATTAATATCTTAGTCCGGATAAAAATAACATATCAATTTAATCGCAAAAAAAATACAAAACAACATAGAACACATTTAAAACAACTAATATGCGTTATTGGAGGGGGGAGGGGGAGG